>VXAX01002701.1:169107-179876 GCA_013399835.1 Leptocoma aspasia
GGCGAGCGCGGGCGGCCGCACTTCCCAGCGGCGGGGCGGTCGCCGCGCACGCGTCACTCCGCCTCCATGGCGGGACCGTTCTCATCCCGCGCCTTCCCGACATGGAGTCGCGGGGGACGGGGGCTGGAACGGGCCTCTCCCCCGGGCGCGGCGTTCCCGGGGTTCGTGTGAGGAGGTCGCCGTTACCTCAAAAGGTGCAAAGTGTCCCCGTCCCGCCGCCGGCCCCCGGCAGGGAATTTCCCCAGCTTCCAGCACCCTGCTCCGGTGCGGGACGCCCCGGGCGGTGCCCCGGCCCCGGCTGCCTCGGCAGAGCGCCCGCCGTCCCCTTGGGGCCTTGGCGGAAAGGGGCAACACAAAGTTGTAGGGTGGAAGTAACAAAGTAGAGTCGCTGTGGAGACCAAGTAGCCGGCCGTGCTCACGTGGCCCGCGCGCACGTGCGCGCTGTGGGAGCCCCCGGGCACCGCATCGCCCTGCGGCCACCGCGGCGGGTCCGAGCGCTCGCGGCTGAGCATAGGAGTTCTTCTTTAAAAAAAGCTAAAAAAAAAGGGGATTAATTTAGAGCACATAGTGCAGCTCTCCGTAGGAGACAATAGTCTTCTAGAAAACACACATTTATTTCTGAAAGTTCTCTATTGTTCAAACTACTCAAAACTCACGTCAAAATAATTGCTTTCCCTGTTTTCAAATCAAGCCCTTACCCATTTAATTTCCAATGCTTGCAGCTTTATCATTAAGCCTTAATGCTTTCCTTCGTGTTGTGTTTTAAAATTATTTTTATTAGCTCTTTCTAGACATTTTAAACACCATTTCAACTTTCTCTATTTTCACCCTAAATCCCTTTATTTTTCTATTCTGCTAGTTTAAAGCTCTTCTATTTGCTGGGGCGAGGTAGGTTGTAACTTTAAGCTTTTGGGTGCTTTTTATTTTCTGGAAGTGTTGGATTGTATCTGTGGCACTTTGTCCTTTTATTAAGGACTGAAGGCTCTTTTTTAGTGGTAGTGTTAGCCACAAGTTTGTGAGTTAAACTCTTAGGAGTTCAAATACATGCTGTGCTGGCACATGCTTGCTACCATTTTAATTATGCTACCAATTTAATTATGCTATTTAACCATGCTGTGTGAATATATTAATTGTACAAGATCAGATATCACAAGTTAGATGGCCGTTAATGAAAAACATCCTTATCTATACACTACCCAAACATTACACAGTACATATTTTCTAGATTTCTGTTATATGAGGATGTTTAGTCCTGAGTTAACTGTTACAAACTGGAAACATAGATACAGGAAAGGAGGTATTTTGAAAACTAATAATTTGGATTGTTCAACATGGAAGAATCATGTAATAGTTTTCTGAAATTATGAATATTCACAATAAGCACAGACTTTAATTAGGTACCAAATCCTCAACTATTCAGCACACACTGTTCTAGAAAGCTGCAGGAAGCACAATTAGGGAGCCACAATTCAGAGGAAGAACATGAACATTTGTTACTGCTTTTATGTAAAATATTTAAAAATTGTTCTTGGATTTAAATGTATTTAGGAAATAAAAATTCCTACTTAACTCACAAAACTTTAAAATCTGGATATCCTTTTCATACAGTTTCTTTGTCAATGGTGTCCAGAGAATTACCACTGGAAAACAGAACGGAGTATTGCAGCAGTATTGCACATGAGCAAGCTGTGAGCATTACTGTGTGTGTTGCTAAGGTCATCTCACCACTCCCACAGTGCTGCCTGCACTTCCAAAAGAGCAAAGGTTCTCATACAGTCTATTAAGAAATAATTAAAATGTATCTGCCAAAAGCAAGCCTAAAACTTGAGCCTATGCACCAAGGCTTTATGGAGTGGATACATGATTCGTGAATCAGTGAGTTCAGCTCGGTGCTAGCTCTGCGGTGGGGCTGCTCCTACCTGCTGAAGCCCAGATGTTGATCATCTGAATTAACCTGCTGTGCAGACATGCCCAAAACAGCCAGCAATGAAAGTTCCCATTTGGCAAAGCGTGACCAATTAAGGTGTCCTCAACTACCTCAGTCATGTCTTGATGCATTTCTTGATGACAGCAGACGTGCAGACCTACTTTAAATCCTGTTTGACCAAGGCTTAGTGTTGTCTTTCAGCAGTTGTAGATAGAGAAGACAGAGATGGGGGACAGATGGAAATTCTGGAAGTTTTTGCAGGATAGTCCTATGGAGAAGTCAACTTCTTCCCAGTAAATTCTTACCAGTTCTTTATATATTGTTTACATTAGTGAGTGACAGATTATTTTCTACTACATGCATATGCCACCTTAAAAGTTTGCCATCACATATGCAAATTTGTGTTTCTTTGATTACATCTGCTATCAAGTCTGCTCACTGACCTAACCAGTATTGCAGTATTTCCTGAGTTCCCCCATTTATGTGCATTTGTTTTTTCTTATCTGATACTTCTGTTTCTCTCTCTGTTTGCATTAACTTGTTTTCTCTTATGTAATTAATTCTTTTGGAAGGAGCTGTCTGTTTTGTTTATGTTTATGCTCACACTGTATTATTCTGGTACAGAACTAGGAATCCCACAGCCCTATGGTAATACAAACACTATATTAAATGTGCCACTCTACCACCTACTGCTTTATTTAAAAGCTGGTTTAGACTGCAGTCTGAACTGATAGTGAGTATCCACATTCCCCACCACCACCATGTCATTTGCAAATGCCTTCCATGTTACTATCTGCTCTTCTTGTCTTTGATTTAAAATCCTATTTTTAGAGTAGCATATTCCTTAGCCTTTTTCATGTAGAAAATGTGAATATTGACTGGATTATTTATGTTATGTTACATTCAATTTTTACTAGATGACTTAGTCTGCATAATTGATGCCAATAATAATACAGATTTTTTTAAAAATAATATTTTGCTTCTGAAAACAAGATAAATGAAAGCAGGAATGGACCTTTATTTCATTATAGCTATTTTAAATCTAAACTTTTATTGTGGGTATTTGTCTTTCCTGTGGTAACATGCAAAATATATGCATAAACTGAACAAATCTTTTGTGATTATAAAAATACGCAGTAATTAAGTGTTATTCTTGTAGATTTTTTTAAGTTTATGAAGAATTTAAAATGTGTGGTTATTTAATCTGCTTTAACCCCTTTAATTGTCATTGAGAAGCGGACGCTCACTGCACTCCTGGCCACAAGATGGCAGCACTGAATAGATAAGAAATAGCAGTTCAATCGTTTCAACTTGCACAACTTGCAATAAAACTAACAAAACACAGGTTTTTGTCCATGAAATAGGAAAATTAACAAAAGTTGAACTCTCCCAAACAACATTTATTAGTTAGCCATCAAGTGTTTAGTTCAACTCCCAGATTTATTCTATCCTTCCCCAGGATTGCTTGGAAAAAAATTTGCAAATGTAATTTTTTTCCATCTGTTATTAAAAAGGGGCACCAATTTATTTTCACGTCATTGTAGCTAAGAAGTTAAATTACCTGTCCGAGCAAATCTAGTTAGTTTTTCTTTCCTTTTTTTTCCCCAAAAAATTGCTAAAAAAATATTCTGCAACATTATTGACAAGCAAAATTGTGTATTTAGAACTTGTATTTAGAGATCAACGAGCTGCCAAGACTTTTTGATGAAGTAACTGAGTCTAAATGATTCTACTTATAGGAATTTTCAGATATTAAACAGCTTTATATATGAGGTATCAAAAGAGTAAAAGATTTTGGAGTTTTTGTGTGTTCAGTTACAAGGTTGTAAATCCTTCCTGTTCAGTAAGTGCATCAGATGCCAACGGCTCGGGTACTTGCTATGGGCTGGGTGAACCAGATATAACAATTTACCAACAAACAGGCAACCTGGCATATAAGAGGTTTCAGTGTTCCTATTTATCATATTGTTTATCTAAGCATTTGGGAAAATAATGCAAAAAGCTTCTAGAGAAACTATTAGGTGGCTTTATTTTCTGAATTGTTAAAAATGAAGGAGTCCTGGCTGAGTCACCATCTGGCTGGGTTTGAGTTAATTACTGGGATTTTGCTTTCAGGTTTAATTTGAATATGAAACTACCCCTGCAATTTACTCTAGTAAATAAGCTAGTTTGTAATTTTCATGCTTTAGCTTATATGCATAAAATCCCAAAGCTAGTACAAGTTAGGGAAGTGTGGTGACACAGCTGAGGACATGGAACTGTTCAAACATCATCACTTACCCCTGCTGGTGGAAATGAGAGAGAGAGAGAGGGAGAGAGCCATGAGAGGATGCTGCATGCAAGGGAAGGGAAGCTGTAGTTTCAAGAAAGTTCTGTTACGTCTACCAGGTCATGAGCTGGGAATATATTTGTTTATAGTACCAGCAGTGAAGCAAACAATATTATTCTAAATGTCTCTCTCTTTTGATTCAGAAATTATGCAATTGTCTTCGGAAAGGGGTTCAAGTCCTTTTTTAGCTGTGCAGTGCCTTTTTATAAAAGGCTCATAGATCATGTGCACCATTGCACAATCATTTTAAAAAATCATAGTGAAATTATCCTTTCATGGAGATGCTGCAACGCAGTGAAAAGACATTGCTCAATACCTTGAGTCCTGTGTCCAGTTCTGGGCCTGCCACTTCAAGAAAGACATTGAGGTGCTGAACATGTCTGGAGAAGGGGAATGAAGCTGGTGAAGTGTACAGAAAGTAAGTCATACGAGGACGCAGCTGGGGCAGCTGGGGTGTTTAGCCTTGAGGAGTCTCAGGGGAGACCTTATTTCTCTCTACAGCTCCTTGAAAGGAGATTGTAGCCAAATGGGGATCAACCTCTTCTCTAGGCAACCAGACAGGATGAGAGGAAGTGGCCTCAAGCTGCGATTGGAGATGTTCAGGTTGGACATCTGGAAGAATTTCTTCACTCAAAGGGTTGCCAGCCATTGGAACGGGCTGCCCAGGGAGGTGGTGCAGTCACCATCCTGGGAGGTGTTCAAGAAACATCTGGATGTGGCACTTAGTGCTATGGTTTATTTGACAAGGTGGTGTTCAGCCAAAGGTTGGACTCCATCTTCTTAGAGGTCTTTTCCAACCTCAATGATTTTACAATTCTATGATTTTATGAACAGATACTGTGAGAGGAAGGCAGCAGCTGCTTTTGGTTTGCTAGGCACAATGTTTTGGAGAAAATACTCGTGTAAATCTTGAGTGGTTCTACCACTATACTAAAAATGGTAGCATACAGCTCTATGGCATCTGCGTGTACGTATCTGTGTGTATATTTGTGTGTACAAATACACACACAGATGGAAGAAAAACACTTGAACTTGGTGACTGCAGAACCCCTAGTGATGATGACTCTTAGGCAACTTAATGTTGAGACAAGGTTGAATTTGCAAAGCTGTTGTTTCCAGAAAAAAAAAAAGTAAAAAGAGCAATAGTATCTGTCTCTACTAAAATATGATAAATGGGACATATCTAGTGTCCATTTCTAACATGTCATTTTCCAAATTAAACTAGGCATCATTCCATTTCCTTGGGTTTTCTTGAGAAATTATTTTATAAAAGGATATATATTTGTCTCTCAAATGATCCAGTAAAATGTCTATTTCATCCTTAATGGAGATGGAAACCTCCTGTAACGTGCAAAAGTGCTTGACAAATAGAATGACAAAAAACAGCTCATAAATAAACCAGCTGGCAAAATAGCATCATCAGAGAGATAAACTAGTTGAGCTAGCATTTGATGAAAGATTTATCCTTTTCAGAAAAATGTTTCTTTAGCCATTTATCTGTATCACTGGTAGATTAAGAACTAACAATTCTTAACATGAAAGAAATACAGAAGCTCTCTCACATAAACACATTACAAATAGCCTGATAATCTTAACTATACTCTTCCATTTAGTTATTTTTCACTTGTACCTTCTCTTTATAGCTCCCAGACACCTTTACCTTGCTCCATTTATTCAGCAGCTCTTGCTTTTCATTTTATATTCTGCATTCTTGCTCTTCACTGTCATTTACAACCATTCACCACTAAGAAAACAATCTGCTCCCCCATCAAAAACAGCCTACAGTTGCTAGAAAATTTAGTCTACAGCCATTGTGTTAACCAAATGCAAATTTTTTTTATTATATATTTTTTCATTGAGTATTTTTAATAAATATGAACTCTTTGTGTGTGTTTGGCTTTTACAGCATTATCTGAATGTTTGATGTCATTCACCTTTGTGTGAGGTAGTTCCTCAATGTCCTGTTAGTGCTGGCCACATTCCTGCACTGACTTACTGTGCCTCACAGGATACATCTTTCTCAAGGCACGAGTGTATGCCAAGTGTTTGGGATATCCATATTCCTGTGGCACAGTGTATTCACATTCAACTACAAACTGGTTTCTGTGTGCTTCTTTTAACACAGCCTATTCAGAAAACTTAATAGTAAAGTTTTACGTATTTAAATTTTAAATACAACTCAAGCAGTTGTTTGGAAATTTAATATTCATGCTATAAGTACAAAATAATGCTTTATACAAATCTGGTACTTTTTACCTGAAATGTTCAAAGATCTCTACAAACAGCAATAAATTGTAAATGGTTATGAATACTGTGAAGTACATGTTATGAGGAAGGTGTTATATAAGGAAAATTAATTGTTCAGCACGGGAAATGAAAATTTCATGTAGTAGATCTAAGTTACCATTTTTTTTTTCTGCTGCAACAGAAGTATTATTATGCATATATCTTGAAGTCACCAGTCAATCCTTTAAACATTTCAGATGCCTTACATTGTTCCCTAGTCAGAATATTATTTTCCCATTATAATAATTTCTCTCATTAAATGAATATGCAACAAATGAGTATGCAGCAATTTATATAATGTCAAGTTATTTGTCAGACTATAGGTTTCTCCACTGTTTTGTTTGTTCTGGCTCCAGCATGTGGGGAGACAACAGTGCTGGAGACCTGACCTAGGACCAGTAGATTAGGAAACAGACACTCTGAATCCTGTAAATTCTCCTCATTACTTACAAACACCATACCAGGTATCTAACTACATATTCACAAATCATTGTAGCCATTTGTGTGGTTGTTCAAGCAGTGATTAATAAAGTGATCACAGTTTAGCTGCTAGTGTACTCTGATTTGCTTTGCTATGTTTTGGTGCATCAGTAAGTACCTCCTTTCAAACTGCAGGACATACCAGACAGTAGCATATGACTTGGGATACCTGTTTTGTATTTATAAATTTCAATTTTAATAATAAATTTCAATTTCTTATTACAAATCCTAAAAAAGTTAAAAAAAAAAAAGCAAACAAATCAAACACAAACAAACCACATTAAAACGTTGTATTTTGTCTTTGGAGTGTAAAATATTATAACATTACTGCAACTTTTATCCAAAATCAAAGCATTACAAACCCAAGAAAATCAAAGTAATGATAATTTAAAAAATGGACCTAGAATAGTGCTTGATACCCCCTTCACCAATAATAACGTCCAACCCTTCCAAATAAAGAAATCTTATTGTTTACATGACACAAGGCAAAGCAGAGCTAGCTGAGGTACTGCAAAGCCTCACAGCTGTTAGGCCAGGCTTCTCACTAAGCCAGAACTGGGACTCCTCAAGGCTATTCCTTCCTGTGGTTCTGGCTTATGTAACCCACAAAAGTCAAGGTGGTGCCTTAGCACAGCACTAATTTAGGCAGTATCGATTTTCAGAGGTTCCAGTGATGGGCAGGAGCAAGTTATAAGAACAAAAGGGTCATCAATTTGCTCTTGTACTACTCCTACTACTCAGTTTTATTTCCAACTTGACACAGTTTAGGGAAGGAGAGATTACAAAATATTTATAATTCTACAGATGTGTAACTTGTTAAAAAAACTATACATTTGAAAAAAAAATTTACAGGGCTTTTACCTTTTACAATATTGTTCAATGTTTGCCTAAGGGTGTGCCATTTCTGTTTCTATTTGTGAGCCAATGGAAATCCATATTTTTCTTGCACTGCTACGAGTTTATAAAAAGAAAGAATAGGTAAAATAAAGTATTAGTCTTATATTTTATACTCATTACAGTCTACTTCTTGCCTAATCTGTTCTCTGTTTCAGACTGATCAGGATTCTGTTGCAGCATGCAGATATTGGCTACTTCTGACTTTCATCACATTCACAAAATAAATTGTGAAAACAGTGGCTGTGTGTTGACTGCACTTTCCTGTGACCATTATGCAAGTTCTGCACTTGTCCCTCTATTTCCTTGCAGGCAATGAAAGAGTAGAGGTAGGGTTATTCAATGATTAGCTAAAATAGGAGTGGTCCACAAGGAGACCTGTGGTGAAATTATTAAGCAGTAAGTATCAGTATTAGTTCAAAGAGGATATCAGTCAATTTTTCTATCAGTTTTACCTGTATTATCTTCATATGTCTGGATTCTAATTAAAGAGAATTTGACAACTAAGCCAGGTAGCATATCCATTTTGCTGTCATTGTTTCTGCCGAGACAATCCATGAACTTTTTTACAAGAAAACTAAACAGACGTTTCATAAGATTAGAACTGAAATGCACAAAATTATTTCAAGCCCCTTAAAAATCTATTTAAAAGATAGCTGTGAGACCCATTTGTAGAATCAGTTGTCTGAAAATTACACAGATCCCTCCCTGGTTAAGGTAGTACTTCTCTCTGTGTGATGGTGCAGTTGATCAGACTTAAGAATTGATCCAGGTTGAAAGAAATGTACTGGCTCTGCCCACCGAAGTAAAAAAAAAAAAAAAAGGAAAAAAAAGAAAAAGCAATGGACATTTCCAGCTAGAAAAGATGACTCAGGCAGTCATTCTGACGGCAGCAAAGAGCCTGGATTTCAAGTTATGTTCTTACATAAATTATGAAAATCACAACAAATCCTGACTTGTGTGGCCTTCTCATGGATTGCTTTTGGTCTCAGCATTTGAAATTAAATGGGTTCACATCAGGCATTGATCCCAATTTAAAGAGAACTGTTTTTACTCAAAGTGAGCACTTTTGTGGCACAGGTCAGTCTGGCCTCAGGTAACAAACACGGTACCCCAGCCCTGCTGTGGTAAGAACACAACAGTCCCTTTTCATTCCCTCCCTCTTCCAGCTCACCAGCTTCAGCGAGCTGCATCAAGAGCCAAATCTGGTTAGTCATCTTTATATCACCGAGGTCTAAGGCCCTCTGGCAGTTCACTTACGCCTCTGATACACTACATTACGAGAGAAGCGGTATAAATAGTAATAAATTATTAGTTAAACATTTCAAAGTGTTTATGACTTACTTGAAAACTAATAAAAAATAACTGCTTGTCCAAATCCAGGCCCTAAGAGTTCATGGAAATTCTCGGTTTGTTTACAGGTAACTCACTCCAGTGGTTTCCATTATTTAACACTCTCATTTGAAATTTCTTCCTGTTTGTAATAAGACTTCTACCTTCAAAAATATTTTTGAGGTGCTGCTAATATCCTAAAAGCCATTTTTGGCTTTTTGAGTATACAAGGCAAAACTGGAATTTCTTCCAAAGCTTTGAGCAGAGTAATTCTCAGTAGTTTAACACTTGCCTGTTCATTTATCATACTATTCTAGCAAATTTTTTTTAATTGACAAGAGAAAACATATCTTTTAATGAATGAGCATGACAATAGTGTACGCAACGGTGAGCTCTTAAAGCAGAATTAATTACAGGAAGAGAAACTCCTTTTTAAAAACCCAGCACAGACACATAATACATATGCAACAAACAAAGGGAGGGAAACAGAACTCAAAACAGGAAGAGGGTGTTCAGTATTTCAACAAAGGAAACGTAGGATGAAAACTTGCACAAGCAATAGTGATAATTGAAGAATCTGTATTTTTTCCACTGGATTGTGATTTTGATAGCAGTGTTAAGTAACTCCTGTGAAGCAAATTAAAGAACTAAATGCTTAAAGGCAAAACCTTTGCAAATAAATACGATTCATCTTTTACGAAGTCAGAGATAAGAGTTATTTGTTTTTTTAAAAAACACAGGAAATCAACACACAGGTTTCTTCATGCCATGAATAAGACTGAGTGTTTGACCTGTGTGGACCTATCACCAGTCCTGACACACACATCCTCCAATTCTTCCATCACAATGAGTTATGTGAAATTAACTTAGGTTTTTCATGTTTATTTAGCACACTGAGTAGATTCTCACAGTAAAAAAAAAAAAAGAAACCCAAACCACAAAAATGGATAAATACATTACGTAACTTCAGAATACACATGCAGCAATGTATAGACATCCAATTTAAAATATACTGCAGTATAATCCCTTCTTACACTACTTACACTTACACTGATCAGCAATAAGACATATGGTGGTCAAACACCGCTAGAAACAAAGTTTAAGGCTTACGCATTTATTGCATTTTAATATTATTAACCCCGAGCCGACGGGCCCTGCGCTTCCGGCCAAGGACGTGCTCACACCTACAGCAAAGCCCGGCGTGACTCAGGATATTTGGACGTAATCCCGTGGCAGCGAGCGGGTAAACACGCACGTCGCTCCCGCTCGTTGCCTCTTGGCAATTTCTCATTTATTTAGCCAAATAAATGTAAAATACTATGTCCTACCATGAATGACTGATGTAAGGAACGTGCTTTTACTAAGCAGGATTACAAAACAACCTGCAGGCAGCACCTCGGCGGGCCGGCCTCTGGGCAGGTTTCCGTGTCCCTCAGGGTTCCGGCACCGCCCAGGGGACAACCGGGGGTTGTGCCGCGTCCTTTCCCTAGGTCAGCGCGGGGACAGCCGGGGCTGGACGCT
>VXAX01002701.1:180204-267018 GCA_013399835.1 Leptocoma aspasia
CAGCTCGCCCGGCGTTGCGGCTCGGAGCGGGGGTAGCGCCTGCCCGCTGCGGGCAGAGCGCCCCGGACGGCCCCTCCTGGGGCCTCCGCGGGGCTCCCCGGCCAAGGGGAGCGGGGCTGCCCGGTGGCGTTTGCCCCTTAGTCCGTTACTCCCGGTTATATCCTTGCCCACAGGGCTTTCGGAGCTCGGTCAGAACGAGTGGGGAGGGATCACAGTGGGCTTCGTGAGTCCGAAGTCTTGCTTAAAACTTTGAGCGTTCTGTCTGCATCCCCCAGTGCTGTGATAGCATCATTTTCGGTGCCGAGTGCAACCACGTGTTTAGTGGTTCCACGGGGACTGATGCTTGAGGGATCCTCTGGCCCACGCAGGGGCTGCTTGGGCTCCTCTCTAGGGGGGCCGTGTGTCCGCTCACGGCCGGCTCTGCCCTGCATTGTCAGCGTGGTTGAGGTGGCAGGTGCCGAGTGGCCAGGTAGCATCGCTTGTGCTCGGAGTAATGGCACGTGGGGGTTTTAAGATTTTAGGGTTTAGCTGAGGTGTTCGGGGAAGAAAATAGGGAAATATTGAGAGTGTAGGAGACACAAGAAGCTTAGAAGCTTCTGGTGATACTGAAGACTGAAAATTTGCACTTTCAAAATCGGGTCTGTTTTGCTGTTGCACATTTTACTTGACTGAATTCTGTGACCACCTTATCAGCTTCAGCCCTTCACACCACCAGGGTGGTAAAACAATTATTACAGAGTTCATACAGAACCCAGTGCTCTTCTGAAACGAGTGTGTTCTGAGGGTTTCCACACTCCCTGTGGGGTCGTCAGTAAATGCAAAACAGGTGTTTGTAAATTCACATTCTTGCTTTCTAGTAACTCCCCTGTGAGTAAAAGCCTTCAAAGAGACTTGAAGCAAGGGCTGAAACATAATTTTTAGCCCCTTACGATTGGTTTCCTTTGTATCAAACCACCTTTGTAAGCAGTCCCTGATGTATAAAGGATGGTTGAAATAAAAAAGTTGTTTTTAAAAATGTCTCTGGGTATTTATTTAGACAGTCACACACTTCCAGTTATGCAAAACACTGTAGCAATCTGCTTTTGCAGTAGAATTTCACCAATAGACATTAAATATTCCATTAATATACAGTGATGTAAACCAAACAGCAGTACTGGGAGGAGTGAAAGGATTTCTTGTGCTCTTTATTGCAAAAGAACATGTCTTGATAGGGATGCTATCCTTCATCTCTTATCTATGGGCAAAAATATAAAAAATTCACACCTTTAGCTGTAAATTGCTTTGAATTTTCTAGGAAAAAAAATTCTGTTTTCCTTTAGTTGATTCCATCTGTCAGATTTCTCCTGTTGGGGTGGTTCATCTGGTTGCAGTTGAAGAAGCTTTTGATGAGCACTATGCATCATGTTAATCAGTGTTTATCTGCTATTGATCACTAACCTGCTGTCCATGAGTCTCAGTGACTACGGTGTCGTGCTTATATATATTGAAATGTTGCTAGTTTGGTAACACTTAAACTTCCTGCCAGATCCTGAAGATCTCTTTGCAATGTTGTAGGAAGAAGCAGGTAACTTTGCTTACATCGTAGAAAACCATTTTTGTCCCTTTTATATGTGAGTGGAGAGGTATAACTTGTTTATTAATTTAAAAATCCAGACATTTAAAACATTTAAACATTATTATTATTAAAATTATTATTATTATTATTATTAAAAATTATTATTCAGTCTTTGTAATTCAGTCTTTGTAAGCAACTAAGATAAAAAATATAAGAAAAAAAGTATTAATACTGAGTATAAGACTAAAACTTACATATAGTCATACAATGAAGAAAAACATTATATAATTTTAAACAGGACCCAAGACCACTTACTTTAAACTATTTGCTTTGTTTTCCTTTAAAAGTAGAAGGAAGGTTTTAAACTTTTATGTGTGATGTGTACTGCTATTGATAGACTTTTATAAAGAATTTTAAAGGCTTGGCAGAAAATCCTGTTTCTCTTTCTTGGAAAATTAATAGCAATGGATATATTAGAATTTACTTGCAATGCAGACTGATGGTGTGTGATACGTGTGGAGACTGTTTTCTGAATTGGATTAGTAATGGTTTCATGCCACAGTCTGTATTAGTGATGTTTTAAAAAAAGCATAGTATTGCTCAGTATTTTTTCTTTGTATTTATTAAAAAGTTTGATGTATTCATGTTGACATGATATGTAATACAGGAATTAAAAACCCTGTACAATTCAGGTTATAAGCATGCTCTGAAGACAACCTGGTCTGAAATTCAGGAGTTCCTTGGCATACCTGGCCTTGAGCTGTGTGCAAGCCCACGTGAACTGGCACAGCTCAGTGGCACAGCTGACCCTGTGGGCTCAAATGACTGCAGCTGACCTGCTCCTGCCGGTTCACTGATGCCATGGTTGTGTCTGTCGAAGATTCCTAACCTTGTAACGTCTGAATTGTGATACGAATGTGCTAGTTTATCTTAAGTCATCTTTCTCACTGAAGTTTTATGCCAAGATAGCTCGTGTATCTTTTAAAATTACTCATATACTTCATTATTTTTGGGGTTTTTTTAGGCTGCGACTGGATCTTTATGTTTGGATGTTGTTTTAAGTCAAGTCACTATTTGGTCACAGAGGTTGTCAAAAAGAAGCAGGTTTGAGCTTATTGAGAGAAAGTATTTGCTGTGTTTCAGAGTAGTGATTGCATTTTATGGCAGTCAAATTTTCAGACTTTACTCCACCCTGCTCAAGTTTTCTGTTAAGCAATCATTTGTATTAAGAGCCAGAATACACACAATTATAGATGGAAAATCTATATAAATTCTGGAGTTTTCCATATATATCATCAATCTTAATTATGTTTGTAACTCCACTAACATGTATAGTTTTTGCTGTTGTTTTTCTAATTAAAGGTCAATAAAGTACACCCCTCTCTCTGTACTGCATTTTGCAAAATACATGGAATAACTTTGTTAGCTTTTCTGCTGCACTGAGGCTCTTTTTGTAGCTTTTTGCTAACTTAGTTAGTGCAGCATTGCTAACTTATTTAGCACTACACTGCAGAGGAAAAGTCTTGGGGAGAAAAATCCTGATAAAGTAGTAGAAGTAAATACATTTTTATACTGTTCTGCAGTCAGTGAGAAATTAAGCTAAAAAGCAGGAATTACATTTTTTCCAAGATGAAAAATGACACTTTCTATGTAAAATTTCTATGAAATGCATTCAATGGGAATAAAAGTACTTGATTTTTTTGTTGGGTTTTTTTTGTTGTTGTTGTTCTGTATTGGTTTGGGTTTGTTTTTTTTTTCCCCAACAGTAGGTTTTCTGTGACAGATGGCTCTGGATACAAAAATACTTCAGGGCCTTCATAAAGTGAATTAATTCTGACTATATTCCCATCTTTAGGAAGAGATTACAATGAAGATGTTGCCAGTACCTATGCATTAGTTATTCTTCCTTGGTGTGTGAGCTGTTCTGAAGCTTATTCTTACATGAATCACATAGACCTTTCATATTTGAGACTCTATGGGCCCTAGTTTACAAAGGAAGAACTTTTTTTTGCTACTTTATTATTGTTATTATATTGCACATGTATAAAACCAGAATAGTTTAATTAGTTAACATCTTCTTATAGAAAATTACGGTGAAAAGCTTGGTGAAAACATTTTCTCCAGAGCTGTTAGACTTTGGTGAATTTCAGTAGATATTTAAATAGATTGTATCTAAACAAAAAGGTAATTAGTGGTAAATAGCAAGAGAAAAATGTAGAAAGATTTTAGGTGTAAAATAGCTCCATAATCTGAATTGATACTGGCACGTGGTATGTAACTTCTCTGAGCAAAAATACTCATGGTAACCCATAAAATGTTGAATTGTTTTGCAGCTTGGCTACTATTAGCTATAGTACTGTTAAGTCTGGTCAGTAGAGTACCATTCGAGGCGTATGAGCTAGAAATATGCCTTTCTGCATCATTTGACTGGGTGTCTTCTCATATTTTCATGCCTTTGTTTTGGGCAAAAATTAGATTTTTAAAAAACTAAGAAAATTTATTCTCTTCAAAGATTGTGGAATGTTCGGTAAAATAGTGCCACAAAAGGAGTTTGGTTTACATTTAATTTGATTTAATGTAGTTTACTTAAAACATACGGGACTAAATTCCAGAGCCCCAGAGTCAGGTGGGTAGCAGTCCTTGCCTGCCTCTTGCATCTCTCAGTGTAAGTCTGAGAAGAGCCAAAGTAACTATCAGCCAGCTGAAATAATTGAACTTTGTCTTCAGTCACGCTTGTCATCCCCTGCTTACAGAAATTGAACCTGGGGAGCTGAGGTTTGCTGCCCTTTAAATCCCTCACCTAATATCATGTCTTCCTTTTGCGGCTCTCAATTGGTTGCGTAAGTAGGGTGTAGGTGGGAGCGTGCCTGCAGGGCATCCTGCCTGCCTCTGCCTGACCCTGTCCTGTCTCTGTTCTGTTTGTAAACTGACCTGTTGCCATGGCAATGTTTGACATCACCTGTTCAATGTTGCACCTTCAGTGCAGGGTTTGGTAGGAGAGAAAGGGAGCCGAAGAGATCCAAGCTCTTGTTTTAAAACTCCCACCTTCCGTTATGACTAAGTGTGCCAAGAAATATCGAAAAGGAGCTGTCAGGTAATTGCATTTTTATATAGCAGATTTGGAAGTTTTCTCTATGAAGTTTAAGCTCTTAGTTTAAATTGAGGGTCAGCAAGTTCTTAGTGTTCAATGAAATCTATCCTACTTTAAAATCTGTAAAGTGAGAAGAATTGTTGTGACTCTTGAGCCATGAGTAGTTTACAGACAATTCAAGCGTAGATGCCAGCAGGGAATGGGCATCTTGGAAGCTTCAAAAGGGCTGTAGTAGCCCATGAGGCTGAAGGGACCTTCTGTGGGCAGCACTGCATGGGACCCTGCTTGTCCCTCCATGAGAACCATCTCCAAAACTGCCTCTCCCTGCAGCTTTCCAAAATACTTGTTTTAGAGCTCCTGGCTATATGAGTGAATATTTTAATACAAGGGAATGAAGAAAGGACTTCATTTTGACAGAAAGATATTTATTTTCTGTCTGCTCCAAATATAAAATAGTTTGGAATTACTCTCCCTAGCTGCCTGATATACCTCCCTGTACTGAGTTACTTAAATGTGTATGTACTTACTTTTAGACTGATGACCATGGAAATGGTTGAACAGGATGACAATGCAGTGGATTCTATGACAGAGAGGAGTGCTGGTCACCTTCAGAATCAGCCAGGCCAGAGTCAGATTTCCTCAGGACCTGAGGTAAGTTGAAATGTGGAAAGATGAGAAGAATTAATGAAGTGATATTCAGACCTGCTATGATTTTTAAACTATCAGTTTTTATGGTATTCTCACATTCTACAAGTCTTGGTATTAAATAGGAAAAGTATAGCAAAGGTATACTGGAAACTATGCCTCTGGTAGTTAACAAAGGACTAATATAACATCAGGTCTGTTAAAAGGAACCACTTTTAGGAGCCCTTTCAGACAAGAGTGATCAGTAGACAAAGGGGTTTTTTCCTTTCACTTTCACAAGGTAATTGTTATAGAGATGGGATACAGTCTTAAAGAATTGAGGTGGCTACAAGATCAAACGTATCTAAACCATTTGTGTGTCTTGAAGATGTGTTGTATAACAAAAATGAAAACACGAATAAAAATAACCGTGGTTCTCTCCTAGTTCCAGTTTTTGTACAGAATGTATTTCATCTGATTGCAAGTACATTTTTAATGTGTGCTTGTTTTGTTTTATCCCTTTTTATTTGTGTATCCTATGACAGCATCTGAACTGTTAAAAGCATACTTTACATGTTTTCTGTGGTTGCTCTACCTGGACTATTGTTTGGTAGTTAATAGATAAAAGATTATATAGTACCAGTTCTCAAACATTAATAATATGTACTGTAACATTCGGCACTTGAGAGAAATAGTGTTTCTGACAGTACTGAGATTTATAGCTTCAGAAAAGTGTATGGACCACTTAAAAGGACCTTCAAAAGCCCTTTGTTAAATAAAATAACTGATTTTAAAAAACGTCTTATAGAATTTTTTCTTCCATCATTGGAACTTAGAAGTGATTTGCTAAGATTTGACGCCATGTATTTGATATGTTAGATACTTGATTTACATTATAGGTATATTTTTAAAAAATTTTAAAACTGAAAGCAGCTACTCTTTTTGTCAGATCTTCAGACACAAAGTAGACTGCAAAATATTTATCAACCTTTTTTTGTTGGTTTTGATACCGGCAGCATTGGGAATATTGCTTGTTCATTTTTTTTCTTTTTCTTTAATTAAGAATTTTATTTGGTTTGCTCTGTTGATGTCATCCCCTCATTTCTTCTTTGGTAGTTCTGTTCAAATTTTCTGTTTTAACTTCATAGGATGACATTAAAACAGAAGTTAACTTCATAGGATGATTGATGTTTTAAATCTATTGGCCTGTGCAGTAGTCTCTGGAGAAGATAGCTGTGAATTCTGTCACTTGGGATTTTTAATGTTGATCCAGAGACAAAGGTGTCACTAATGCTGTAGGAGAGTTTTTGCACTCCTATATTGTGCAGTGTATAACACTTTTTATGTTTGCCTGCATTTAATGCTTGAGTGTGTGAAGGTTCAGCTGTGCTGGGTATGGGTCTCATACCTTCCAGTTAAAATGAGTAACTGAAGTACTGATGGATCTCCTTCAATTAACACTAAGCCAGAGCACGTACCTCGGTTTGAAGGCTGAGCGTTGTGTCCGGAGTGGAGTCCCTGGTTTTGGTGGGGGGGCTCAGGGAGCTGTCCTGGGCCTGTCCGGGCTGCTCGGTGCGGGCGGAGCTGCCGGCCCTGTGCGGGGCTCCAGACAAGCAGGGCTGCTGCCGCTGTCCCACTCCGGGGGCTCTGGGCCTGTGCCCGTCTCCTCAGCCACTGGGCCTGCAGGCCTCACACACCCTCAGTGCCCTCAGGCTGCTCTGCCACAGCATCTGTTGTGGTAAAACTGCCCAGACAGAACACTTACTGCTGCCAGGCCTTGTTGAGACGCTCCTCTGGCTTAAGATGAGTAGGATTTTCTTAGCCTGTGTTCCTACCTGGCTGGCTTGGAAGGTGAGGCGCTTTGTCATGGAGAGTTGGGCCTGGGTGTTGAGGGGTTAAAGCTCACTGGAGGTCCCTGTATGGGACATCTGACTGGTTTTGTGGTGGTCCAGATGGGAAGTTCATGTGTTTCTGAGGAATTTGTGGCTGTGCCTGTGTATTTTGACTATTACAGAGGAGCACAGATCCCTTCTCCCTCTTTGGCCTGTGGAGAAGTGCAGTTAAGGGATGACTACCACTACAAGTGACTGAAATATCTTGTGCCAACTTCCAGTCATCCCTCCTACTAATTTTGTTGCAAATATGCAGAAGTAGGAGAAGAGAATAACTTGAGTCTTACTGAGAGCGAAAATGCCTGGTCACTGAAACTGAGGGCTCCTTTTCAAATATCTCCAAGGGAGTGGGGAGATGGCAGCTTTGGATGTGTTTTTTCTAGCAAAATATTTGTTCAACCTTGGTTTTGGTCAGTCAGAAGTAAAACATTTTAATACACTGTCTTTTAATTTGTGGTTTTCTGTGTATTATCAAAGAATTAATTGTAGAAGGGTCAAGCTTGGGAGGAACCTTTTAAGATTATCTAGTCTGACCTGCCTGTGCAAGCAGCGTCAGCCAGAACTGTGTCTCCCTGGATTGTAAATATCTCCAAGGATGGAGTCTCTAGAACCACTGTGGGCATCTGTACTAGCAGGTGACTGCTGTTCCAGTAAAACAGGTGGAGTTTTTTATGTCCAAATGGAATGTAATAGTTTTTAATGTGCTTGATATTTAATTGAATTATGACTTCGGCCAGGGCGTGACTAGCAAAATGCTGAGGGATACAACTACATAAGAGGTGGGCGCCTTTTCTTTTTCTTCTTCTTGGGGGCAGCTGACTTATTTCCCCTTCCTTTATAGGCTTTTAAAAGAAATACCTACCATTTAGTTTTAAAAGGATAGACCAGGTACTTTATAAGATGATAATCTCTAGAGGGAAGAGGTTGTTTTGTGCTGAAGCATTTTTAATGTCTTCCCTGTTGGGAGAGAGGAGACATTAAGAATGTGTGGGCTGGAGCACTGTGGTGTGATGGGATAACCTCCAGTGCTAAGAAGGACCTATAATACATTATTTTTAGAGGAAAAAATAGTGTTTGAATTTTTTTCTTAGCTTGTGTCATAGATACTGCTATATTCTCGAGCGATTTTTTGCTTCTGAAAGTAAAATTATTTTTTCTGCTAAAGCCAAAATGAGTAAATTTGAAACTAGCAAAGATAAGATGCACTTTTTGTCCATTAAATGGTTATTTTTAAAATAAAATGTCCTACTATAGAATCAGTTTATAGTTGCATTTCTTGTATCTGTCACTTTTAGCCAGTTGATTAATTGACATGGTAATGTTTTTGTGATCCAGCTACCAGAACAAATAGGTAAAAAAGGAAAATTATTGGTGGCTGTCTTTAGAAGTTGTTGAAAATGTGTAGAACACTTGTACAAAAACTTGATTTCTTTGAGGGAAGAGCAGAGCTGCGAGATGGAAAATTTCTCAACCTGTTTTGAGATGAGCTCCATGGGTTGTCTCACATGCACAGATCATCTCTTGCTACACATAGAGCTGTACTTACAAGGAAGTTAACTTGTATTCGAATATTCTGATGGTGTTGGTAATATCAAACTTACATCTTGGAAGACTTAAATCTGCAATTGTATTAAAAGAGAAATTAGTTGTTCCTTTTTCAGGGTTTCTAGAAGCCATACTGCATTCTGTGTTGCTCTGTGCTCAGCTACACTAAATATAACAATGTAAGATCAATGTACTTTAGTCCTTCTCAGATTTGATAAAAACACTTTCAGTTGTGTTTTCTTCTTTCCTTAATACTACATCTTGATGGGTTCCTCTTTGATTCACTTTTTGTTAACCTTGTCATGTTGTCTATCAGGAGGGCTGTCTGCTGACCTTGTCTGAGGTACCATCTGTTGACCTGTTGGTGCTGGCCCTGAATTAGACATGTCAGGATTTACAGTGTGAGAGCTGCTGTCAGAGAGCATAGGGAGATTTTCAGAGCCTGGAGTGCGTAGCTATTGCAAGCTGGGACTGCTCAAGTTTAGCACTTTGGGGGGTTGTCCTTGTGGGCTCTTGACATGAAACAGTGTTAAATCTTGCTCCCTAGAGATTGAGACCTATAGGAGTTGGCTAGGCTGTTTTAAATAAGGCTCTAAAACCAGCCTGCCAAGTGCAAATGCTGGCCATTTAGCAAAGTTGATGTTAGAGGGTTATAAATGTGCAGCTGTGTCACCATTTTGTGCTTCCTTGAAGCCTATGGTGGCACCAAATGTCTGGAGTCAGCCTGACTTTATTTTCCTTAAAAGTAGGTGCTTCTGTTTTGGCAGTAGCTTTGGAATTGATCAAAACATCTGTCTCCAGCTTTTCCACATAGAGGCTACTCAGTGCCCAAGTGTGACAGGTCCCTTGTTCTTTTGTTAGATGAATCCAGTGGTTTTTTGTCTTGACTTTTCCTTTTCCAGAATTACTTTCCACTTCACTTCTAGAGTCCTTGTAGTGTTTAGAGTCTGCAGCAGGGGCAGAAATCAGCAGGGCCTGTGTGTTCTTCATTTGGCAACGTTGAAGGTATGAGGGGTTGTGTGAAGGTAACCTCTCTAGTACTTAGCAGGGAGAGGATATCTGACACTCACAGGATATCCAGGATAACTGTTCACATGGACCATGTATCTTGAAGTTAGATAAATGACGGACAGCCTCTTTCTCTGCAAGAGTGTGTGCCTCAGTAGGAAGGTAGTACCTGATCATTCTTGCTGTCTACTTTTCTCTCCCCGCTTTTCCAAATACCTGTAATATGGGACCAGCTGCTGTTATGGGTTGCATGATAATTATTGAAGCTCTTGGACGTGGCTGTTGCATGCCTAGGAGCAGAGAGCCCATAGAATGTGTTAGCTTCCCCTCAGCCTCTGTGTTCCTGACTTGCTTGTGTGGATTGTTTTCAGTTGCTGTGCCAGACAGTCCTTGAAGTAAAGGTAGCATTGCTCATTACGCATGATAGCATGAAAATGTTCTGGTACTTCAGTTGACACATTCAGCATGAAAATTGTAAAGGGAAATCTGAATCAAAATTCTGATAATAATTTCCAGTATCTATAAGAGTGATACAGAATATGAACCTTGAAAGTTTTATAATACTGTAATTTCCTCTTCCCTTAGCACTTAAACCCCTTCATTTAATCTGTTATCTGAATTAATTGGAACAAAACAATTTCTCCTGTAAACTTTAGTCCAAAGGAGTATTAGCTGAATGAGGTTTTCTTTTTTTTCCCCTGTGGGGTTATACTGAATAAGGAGCTTTAAAATGAATGTAGTTTCTTAATCTCAAGTACTGGATTATTTCCTGATTATGTGTGATGGACCCATTGTATATCAAAAAGAAACTTTTAAACTGTTCACCTTTTACTACTTTATGGCTGTTGTACTCAGAAAGTTCTTTCCGACCCACTGAGTATTGTATCAAATTGCAGTTCTCACAAAAAGAGCAGGAGATGGAAAAATGATGGAATTGCCTTTATAACATTTTGAAAAGTTAGCGTGCTTTGTAAACATTTAGACTGCTCTGTGATCACTGCTTGAAGCTTGGGTTTAGGATGTAAGCTTTGCCACAAAATAGATCATACTTTTCAGACCTTGGAGACTTTCTGGAGCTTAATCTCAAATATCTATTTCTGACAAATTTTTCGTAGTAGTAATATTTGTTGATAGGTTGGGAAGAAGGTTTGTGTGTCCTATTTCCCTGTTACTATTTCATGCCATGTAAGGAATGATTTAAGGAACTAATTTCAGGGTTAAAAATGCCCTCAATTGTTCTGTTTTCTGAAAAGTGGTTCAGTTTCCTACAATATTGAACAATTGCATAGTGAATGTTGACAAGATCCTGTCTTTGTTTCCTAGAAACATTGTTTCTTCAAGGTAATTTGAACCAACATCAGGACTTTTTGATAGCAGTGCATCTTAAATGAAGTTAAAATTTTTCACTTCCTTCAAGAAAGGGATTAATTCCTAGACAAGCAATATCTTATGGATCAGGAATGAAAACTGCTTTTATATTTGGATTAAAAAAAACACTTCAGTGTAAATATGTAAAAATTTCAAAAGTTTCTTTAACTGTTTTTTTTAAGTATTTAGGATTCTTCGTGTTTTTATTCTTACTCTCATCTCATTTTACGTTTACTGCTCACATCAGATACCTTTGGAGCTGAGAACAAAGCTAGGAAGGGAATAATAACAGAATTTTATATTTGAGTCTGAGTTTATCGTTGAATTTGCAGAATATAGAAATAAAACTTTTCGGTGCAGTTTAATTGAAAAACACAGTATTTCTTTTTATGATATGGTTTGTTTGCCATTGTCTTCCGAGTTTAGAGATGTTTCATCACACAAGCTGAGATCAATCATAGTGTTTCCCCTTTGCATCACTGCTTGTTTCTATTAATAGATTTAACAGTAACAGCAGAAATCCTGAACTATTTCTAAGCCCATTGGTGTTAAGCTGTTTCTCAACCCATTCGTCCTCAGCACTGAGGGTTGAGAGCCACAGCCTGGGGAAGGCTGTTCTATGGCTGTGCTAGGCTTAGAGAAGATGCAGCTGTTCTTTATTTTTGTTGTTGTTTGAAGCACTGATATACTCCAGGTCTCTTTTTCTTGATATATATAATTATATATATAACAGGAGTCTGTTAAACTAAATCAGTTTACAAATCCTTGTATGGCTTTATTTAACGGGGTGATTTTTCACTATCTGAAGAATTCTCATGTCTCTTGAGACATCCATCTGAAAGCAAAGCAAAACTGAAGCAGTTCTAGATTTTTTTTTTTCCTAAGAACATTCTGCCCTTTATGTTGTTGCAGTGACATTCCACTCCAGTGAATATGCATGGGTTTTGTTACATTCCTGGAAGTTCTTCCTAACCTTCATGCTGGCAACACAGATCTGGTATACGATGGCCAAGCGTTGGGGGTTTTTTTTTGATTGAAAAGAAAATACGAAGTCTTGGGGGGGAAAAAACCAAATAATTGCAGTTTGTTAGAGTACCGTTTTAAGCTTTCCAGACCATTTGGAAAGGTACATGCCTTGGTACTTTTACTGGTAAAATAATTTATTTTCGTGTGTGATAATTACATACATCTAAGCTATTTTAGATGTGGCAACAAAATTAGTCTGTTTTAGCTATCACTTCTAAAAGCATTTCGTGAAATCTTAAGGCATCTTACTTAAACATGATGATTGTAATTTTTGCAGGTTTCTGTAGCTGCTTCCAGTGCTGGAAGAGGATCTCCAGCTGTAACTCTAGTGCAGTTGCCTTCTGGTCAAACTGTTCATGTCCAGGGTGTCATTCAAGCCACACAGCCCTCAGTCATTCAGTCACCACACATGCAAGCTGTTCAGGTTAGCTTTTTTATTGTTACATTTTCATGAATATTTGGTACCTCATAATTCTTTCCCCAACCCATCTTAAGTTTCTCTTCATTCCAACCAGTGCTGCAAGATTTACTCAGATGGCACAGGAAACAGTAGAAGGAAAGGTGGCAAACATCCAACCAGCAGCAGCTCTGCAAGCATTGTGTAGCAATTCATTAATGCTTCCTGTTTATCTTACAAGAAATTGTCTTGGAACTTGTGTCTGAACTTAGGCAATAGCAAATTTTTCATAGTATGGCCTTACTTCAGTGTATCCTGCCGTTAAATTCTATTAACATAAAGTTTCTAATGAGACTATGAACTCATACATGTTCAAGTATCTCCTGTTTTATTATTGGAAAGGGTCTGGGTATAGTAGAAGTAAGCCTATTGTATCAAGTGGTTCCTTGTTTATAGCCCCTTTCAGACCCTGTTCGAGCACCTTGTATTGCTTTTAGTGGATGTGGATATGTAGATCCCAAAAATACGGGCAGCCTCAAAACACACGTTTATGTGGCAAATGTTCATGTGTTTAAAGTTGCTGGAACTAGAAAACAGGGATTGGTGCAAAACATGTAAGACTTTTCAGAGTTTTTAAAAAGTAGAAAAGGCAAAAGAGAATGAATTTGCAGTGTTTTGAAAATTGCTTGGCCTCCCATTGGTGTTTTTCTTGTAGCTAGGAAGGCCTCTGCTCTGGCTTTATTAAAATCTGTTTAGGAAATGTCAGCTGGATTGCTTTTTGCAGATACAATTGATATTTCTGGTAAGAGAGGTGATACACCTCTCCCTGTTATGAGGGAAGGGTTTTACCTGTGGCCATTGCAACACGTTAAAGAAAAGCCATGTGTTGTCTGTCTTGAGAAGCCATCTTTAATGTTAGAGGCTTCTTAGTAACTTTCTAGTATAACAAACAAAAAGACATATATAAGTAGGATTTATATTTGAGAAAAATAATAAAACCATGATCAGATAATGAATATTTTATTGTTGAGCAGTAGGTGTAGATGATGGGACCTCAAGGTTTTGAAATCCTAGATCACTATTGAAGGAAGTGTAGTAGGTGTCAATACTTGATCAAACTTGAAGTCAGAACAGAGTATTCAAAGTAAATACTTTTTTTCATTGGAATTCTTTCTAAGTGCAATTTTCCTGAGTAACCTTTTTTCAGTAAACATATTAGTAATTCGCAGTTTCTGTTCCTTTTATTCAGTGTAGTCAGGACATACACGCAAAGATAGAGGACTTTTTTCAAAACTCAGAATGAGAAATTTTTCAGGGATCTCTTGCCAGCTGCTCCTGTGTCATCTTAGGGGAGTGGAAGTCAACTATTTGTTGTATTGAGTGAACTCTGGCTGTCCACCCTTTCCCAAAAGAGTAGAAACAGGAAAGTTTTGTCCCAGTTAATACTGACTACTTAGTTCCAGGATTTTGCTTTGGTTTCATCTGGATAAGAAAGGGCTTGAAGATGCTGTAGAAGAATCCATTACAGAGGGTGTTCAGCCCTTCTGTGATCCTTTTCAGTACACAGTCCTGCCACCTGGCATTTCCTCCAGATCATTTGGCTTTAACTTGCTACCTTGTCTCTGCCAGACAGTGGGGAGCTTGGGAAATTATATCAGTTTAAAAAAGAAATAAAGAAGTATGCTGAAGGTTGGTGTTGAAGCTTGCATGACCTCTCCCTCAAACATCTGCCATTTTCAACTGGGAAGTGCTCAGAAGTTTTTCTCATAATGCTGTTGCTTTTTAGGTGAAAAATATGTTTGTAGCATTCTTTATTGTTTTGTTAAATGTTGTTTTCTTTGTAGGAAGATTTAAATTGTTATTTGACTTATTGTTTCCTCCCCCCTCCTGTAGTGTATCAAGTCTTGGAAAGACTTAACATGAGTCTGAAGTTAAATTTGTTCAAATGCAGATGAAGCTGAAATAGGTAAAGTTGAAATCTGAACAATGTCCAGGAAAAAACTACAGTGGTTGGTTTGTTAGCATTATGGACATGGTTGTTTGCCATTGGAGTGATCTGAAGTGTTCATTTCTCTCTTTCTCATGATGAAAATGAAAGCTTTTGAAATTTCTTGTCCTCTTCTGCATTGTGGTGGTTTTGACATTGGCCAAATTCCAGGCGCCCACAAAAGCTGTTCACCCACCCTCCCCTGCTACAGCTGGGCAGAGCAGAGAAAATTGAACAAAGGGTTTCATGATTTGAGATAAGGACCGGGAGAAAACACTCTGACGACAAAACAGGCTCAACTTAAAGATAAAAAGTGAATTTATTACTAACAAAATCAGAGCAAGATAATAAGAAATAAAATAAGCCCTTAAAAACACCTTTTCTCCCCTAGCCCCTCCCTCCTTCCTGCTGACAGTGCCCGGAGACAAAGTGTGGGGGTTTTGGTCAGTTCTTCACCCAAGGTTTTCCTCTGCTGCACTGGGAGAGAAGTTGTTCCCCATTGAGACTGTGGGGTCCCTTCCACAGGAGACAGTTCTCTATTAACTTCTCCAGCATGGCTCCAATCTCTTGAGCAACAGTCCTCCCAAAACTGCTGCAGTGTGAGTCCCTCCCACGGGCAAGCCATGCTCCCAAAATTGCTGCGGCATAGGTCACTCCTCCATGGGGTGCTGTCCTCCAAGGACAGCCTGTTCCAACTTGGGAGCAAGACCTGTCTCTCCGTGGGTCTCCCGCTGGACCGCAGCCTCCTCCAGGCATCCACCTGCTCTGGCATGAGCACCTCCCCCACAGGCTGCAGACAGATCTCTGCCTCCCCTGTGGATCCCCACGGCCTGCAGGCAGATCTCTGCCTCCCCTGTGGATCCCCACGGCCTGCAGGCAGATCTCTGCCTCCCCCGTGGATCCCCATGGCCTGCAGAGCACACCTGCTTCACCATGGTTCTTACCACATCCTGCAGAGGAATCTTGGCTCCAGCGTCCGGAGCACTTCCTCCTTCTCCACTGACCTTGGTGTCTCCATGTTGTTTCCCTCACCACCTCCTCTTTTCTGGCTAGAATTAAAACTGAGCCCCCAACCTTTGTTTTGATTTCTTCCGAAACACGTTAACACAGAGGCATTACCACCATCTCTAAATGGCTTGTACATCCATCCGCAGAGCCATCAGGGATTGGCTCAACGGGACATCACTGAAGCTTCTAGCAGCTTCTCACAGAAGCCGCCTCTGCGGCCCCTCTGCTACCAAAAACCATGCTGTGCAAAACCAATACACACATTAAAATGCTTAAATCATCTTGTGATTTCCTTACCTTCTTCCTAAAGTATGACTGCTCCCAACTTCTTCAGCCATCTTTACAAACTAGGGGGTCTCTTGGTAGCTGTTAGGGGAATGTGACAATTTAAAGAAAACTGAGGTCTTGTTTTCAAGCTATTTGTCCTGGGACAAATAGATTATTTATTAACCCCCAGGCCCCAGCAGAACGAAAATTCTGTTTTGAGTTAGGATGCCCAGGCTCTTTCTTGGCTGTGCAACACTACCTTACTTTTGAAGGATTATGCCAGAGGCTTGAAGGTTGATCCATGAGGAGATTGCTGAAGGCATATTGGGAGGGAAATGTCTTTCAGGATCTCTCTCTGCTGCTCAGCATTGGTCTCTCCTGCAAAAGGAGGAATACAAATTTCTTGAAGCACCTGTATATCTGCAGTCAACTCTGATGTCTGGTTTGGAGCTATACATCTGTACACATGTAGGAGTAACTCTCACAGCCTAGGTGGCAGATGTGGAGTTCTAATGATGTTTGTTGCATATTATGCAGCAAAATGAGGCTACATTAAATATTTTTACACAGAAGTGTAATGTAATAAAATTAACAAGTGAAGAGATAATTTTGTCCTGCAATAACCCACAGTTCCTTCAAGGTGAAGTTCTACAGGTTTGAGTTGAGGTGACCCAGGCCTATAAATTTCCAGAATCTTCCAGACAGTCATTTTCTATTGAGGTCAGGCAGGTTTTGTTTGTAGTACCAAACACTGAGGACTGGCAGATGCATTAATTCTAGAACTCTTCCTTGAGCTCTAGACTATTCTCTGAGCTTTCACTGCAGCCAGTTCAAACACTTGAAGTCTTCTAGTCCCTTATATCATGTTTGCTCAGTGTTAGTTTAACAAAGTGCTTAATCTGAAATTGCAGTCTGGTCTGTCTTTGTGTGAAAAGATTTTCACTCTATTTCAATTTGGAAATTGCAACACAGCAATAATTCTGAGTAGTTAAAAGAATCCAAGAAAAGAATGCCTTTTCCTTATTCAATAATGACTTTCATTTCTGTGTAGTAAGATAGGTGCTGGTCAAGAGTGTGATTCAGCCTTAGGCCTTAATGTTGTCTGGAATAATTTTAAGAGAAGAAGAATGTATGAAAATACTAAAGGTCTGAGAAAATGAGATACTGTGCATTTCTCAGGCCCTTCCAAAACTCACACAACATTGCTAAGCAATGTCTTTGTATTTATGAGTGTGTTAGGAAGTCTAATAAATGTGTATATTTAAATAAAGTTATTTTTAAATAGCTTGGGTGTGGTATGAAGAAACTTTTATATTGTATGCTATTACTTAAGGCACATTAGTGCAGTATTCTGTATTTTAGATGTTTGACTTCACTTTAAGAGCTAATTAAATGGTATAATATTTTTATATTTCAAGAAATCTGTTTCCAGTACTATTTCTAAATGTAATTTACAAAAAAAGTAACCTGGATTATATTGACTTCTTCCTTTTTCAAGTGGAAGATGTTATCTGAGTGGCTATGTCTGGGTAACTTCAGAATTTGCGATTTACATTGGAAAAAGTAGTCCAAAATCACATAATTAGTGATAAATCAGTCAACAAACTTCCCATGTGTAGACATGGGAGGAATTTTAAAAAATACTTTACTCAGCTGCTATTTTTTTTTTTAATGAAGTTATGAATTTCAGGAACTTTGCTATTACAGGTAGCATCGATTGCAGATGAAGCTGCACAATCAGAAGTGATAATTGATTCTCAAAAACGTAGGGAAATACTTTCAAGAAGGCCTTCATACCGGTAAGGACTTTTAATTTTGGTTTTGCTGCTTTTAAAGGCGGCTTATTTATTACAGTAAAACTGTCTGATAAAACTCAGTTAATTGATTTTCTTATGGGTATGGATCTTCAAATACATAAAATTACATACATTCTCTTTTTAGAAAGATTTTGAATGAGCTCTCATCAGATTCACCTGCAGTAGCAAAGATTGAAGAAGAAGAGAAGTCGGAAGATGAAGGAACGCCTTCTGGTATTTCTGCAATGGCCATGCCAACCAGCCTGTATCATACTAACACAGGGCAATACCGTATGTTTGCAAATGTACTATGTGATGATGCAGAACATGCATAGCACAGCTTTGTTTCTAGGAGTTACATAATACATAATGTTTAATTTTGATGAAGAAGAATAAGAGGTTCTGTATTTCTAACTAATTACTATTAATTTTTTCTAACATGGGGATTATAGACTTTTAGTCTTGTAGTATTTGTTGGCTGCTAGATTTAGTTGCTCTAGAGCCTCTATGCATTAAAATGTGGAGGTGAGGCTCAGCTGAAATGAAAAATGTTGACACTTCTTTGTGAATGTTTAATGGTACAAATCATTGCAGCTTCAAATTCTTGTGATTTGCTATGTATTAGTGCTATTCATTATATGAAATGGCAAGTAGAGTTTTTTGAAATGTAAGGTTGGAGTATGAAATTACTTATTAAGTTCTAATTTTCTTTCTTAAAAGAGCTATGTCTTTTTGTCACCAGTTTTTACATATCTACACTTTCACTGCAGAATTAACCTAAATTATGGTTTCCAACATTTGATACGTCATCCAAGTGCAAGTTAAAGGCTATGTTTACAGTTCTGTTGTATAGTATTGCTTTTGGATATTTTTATTCCTGTATTTATAGTAGAAGTGTTGCATAACTTGCACTCTGTGGCTTCTTTGGACATAAACAGATAATCAGTTATCAGTTTGCATAAATTTGTAGTAATGACTCTTTTTAAAATTATGTATTTTATAAAGCTTCACTCCTACAGTTTGTAGGGGTTTTTCATGTCTTATCATAAGTAGACATACTAAAGTGCAGGTGTTTTTCCTTTGATATAATGACAGGAAGATTGCATAAGAAATGTTGTGTGGAGTTTTTTTCCTGAAATGAGGAAACAGAGGAAGTCTATTAAAACACTGCAGCACCATATAAAAGCGGATAGAATGGCTCTAGTTGTATTCTACTCACCCTTAGAATTCTTCAGTTATTTTTAATTTATGCAACTAATTATTAATGGTGAGAAGACGAATTTGCCTGTACTATCTATCCTTTCAGCATAGAAAGTAATTTTGCTTGTGCCCCTAGGCTGCTCTTACCCTTTCTGTAAGCTGTAGACATAAAAAATTTGTTTGCTGTGTGATGTCCAGCACTGGAAGTGTTCTTTTCTGTGGAAAAGAATACTGTCATCCTAGATTACAACTATCCAGTACAGAATCTGGCATGTATTCATGTATTCTTGTATTCTAAGGAAAATTAAATATGTTTCTTCAATTTTTGAATTGTATTTTTGATTTTTCTTAGGTTTAATTAAGAATGTATATATTTGCAATTTCAAGGCTTAAAAAAATGTGTTATAATATCTGTGTATTACCTAGTGAGCCTGTAAACTATAGGATTTCTAATAAATTTTAGAGCTTAGGTTTAATCGTAGCTTCCTCTGGGAAGCCAAAGTTGTACCTTGACCACAGTGTCTTTCAGGAGGTGATTCTTAGGGGAATATATTTTCATTTGAACACACCTATAAACAAGAGTGATAGGGAAGTGTTTAAGTGAATAACAAAATTCAAAGATTTTGGTTTCTTGTTCAATCAGACATTTACTTCTGAAAATTAAGCAACAGAGAGCATCACTGACAACGTGAGAACAGAATCCACAAAAATTTAATTAAATCTCATGTGTCTTAATTTAAACTTGGCTATAAGCCAAGCTTGGGAGATTTCTGTTCTTTGCTGCTTTTTCTTTGAGTAAGTTATAGTTGTAGCATAAAACGTGCTGTATAATTAAGGTTCTCATCAAAATGGGACATTGCTTCAAAATGCAGTATCAGCCTTCATGGACTCTTTTGATTTTTGGCTCAAAAACTTTGTTTTGAGAGCTTTTTCTTCTTGGAAATAGTCTTTCTTGCTGAATTTATTAGTTCATTAATTTGATTTTTTTTTAAGTTCATTTTTGTAAATTAAAATGTCTTTTGCCTATGCAAAGTCTGTATATTTTAATTCTGGTTAGGCCAGGTGGTAGCAGGATGGTCATTTCCTTGTAATAAAGGGGGTCTTAATTTGGAACTTACTGAAGAGAGCTTGACTGTTGACCCCTAGTCTTTACATATGTGAAGCACAGATCTGAAGCATTTCTGAGCCATCCTGTTGGTTGCCTGCAATCCTCAGGAGCTGCTGTTAGCTAAAACCAGGAACACTGGGTGGGACTGTAGCAAATCCAGTGTTGATTTTAGACTGGATATGATGCAGAGGTCACCCCGTGTACCTCCTTCATCTCTACACCTCCTGTCAGTAGCTCTGTGCTTCTGCCTGTTGTTGCTGTGCCTGAGGACTCCTCTCCCCCTGGCCAGCATGTTCAGGTTCTGCACAGGTTCTCCTGGGCAGGCACCCAGTAGTTTGTGCATTAAGCTTGTGCAGTGTCCGTGACAATGAAGAACTTCCCTTGTGGTGTCACTGTGGCCACCTGTACTGTGCCCTGGTTTAAAAGAGGTGTTATGTTATTACATTTGCTGGTTCCTTTTTTTCTCTGCTGTTCTCTCTATTCCTCCAAAGGAAGGGCAGTTTAGTTGAAAAGATAATTTTCACTGTGTGTTTATGTCTGGATGTCTGGGATTACTCTTTTTGGAAGAACTTGATAATTAAATTTTCTGGAAAACAAATGTATTTTTGTCTATTAGCAACATTGATGGCTGTTCTCTACTTACTTTTCACCAGGCAAAATGGTATGTTCCCATGGTTTCCCAGTATCTTTTTCCTTGGAGCTTCTTGGCTTTGGCTTATGGAAGCAGACAGACTGACATGACCAGATAAAATGTCTTTGCCAGCTACCTCCAAAAACATAAGTGTGGTCTTTCTGTCAGGCAAATGGGTAATTTTGTACAAGGTGCTGTCTTGTGTAGGAGCCTTGTATTCTCATCTGACTGCACACTCTGTTGGCTGTAGTTCTGTCAGGAGCCTTGTATTCTCATCTGACTGCACACTCTGTTGGCTGTAGTTCTGTCATGTTGGCTGTTTAATACTGGAAAAAATTATTAGTTCCTCACCTGTGGTAGTGGTCTAATTTGCAAGAGTTGTTCGTTCAGCTGGAGTGTGTGAATCAACCTCCCCATTCCCCTGCCTCCTTGTGCATATCATGAAGATCTGCATGAAAAAATGCAGGGGGAATGAAAATTATTAGATCTTTTGCTATCTGTTTGGGTTAGTTGCTGTCTTAGAACAGACTTTTAACATTTGGAGAATTAAGAAATCTTTTGGGAAAGACTAACTTTAGTTATATTTCCAGTTTTGGAAGGGAAAAAGATCTGGGTTTTTTTTCTGAATTAGAGCTGATGTTCATACTCAGAGAGTGGTATTAGTACTGTCCTCACTCCTAACTGGAAGAGAAGATGCTAGTTGCATCCATCAGCCTGCATGACATTCAGCTACAGGGGCTGTCCAGGAAAAGTTCTGTACTCATAATAAAAGGCTGTTTTCAGTAGAGCTCCAGCACAACAAAGTGTGTGCAGTGGTTAAGATCAGGACAGTGAATGGGGGGATGGGCAGTGTGTTGTTCTGGGAATATGGCAGGAATCAGTCCTGTAAGGGAGGCAGTTACTGGAGTTAATTCACTTTGGTTTATAAAGCACTGGATTGAGATCTGAGTGAATAATTGCAGGACAGCTGTGACATAATTGTTTACCCAGGTTCACTGTGGAGCCAAGAGCTTTGTATCAATCTGTGCTGATGTTTTACTGCTTAGGAAGCCAAACTGACTGGGGTTTATGTGGTAGGGTTCTGTGATGGTGTGGATGCTGGTGCTAACTGGTGCTAATTTCCTGGTGCTAACTCTGAGAGGCAGAATTTGGCTCTTTATAACTTGTCTGGGAGGTAGAGTTGACAAATCTTGTTGCTGTTGTCCTGGACTTTGTGAAGAGCAGAGGATACAACACTTAACTTTTCTTGCTTTCCCTCTTCTGTCCTGCCGTAAAATGGGTCACTTTCTGCTTTGGAGGCCAGACTGAAAAATCTTGCATGTTACGCCCTGCCACACTCTTCCCGTTCTCCTCAATGCTTTACAGAGGCTGTGTGTAGCACCCAGCTAATTCCTGTGTTACATATTCCTCGTTCCAAGGGCAGGACTGGAGGTCCATGCTGAACCCTGTTGCAGTATTGCAGATGAGGTTCTGAACTTAATTCATGAGAGGAATTCCATGTTTTCCCCAAAAGAAGCTAATTCAAGTGTTGGGATTTGGCAATCTCTGTCTCTTTCAAGTGTTTATATCAGAAGTTGAGCTTTTGAGATAACCTACTGTTGTCAAAATGGAACATCTGAAATCAGCAATCTCTAAAATTCACATAGGTATCTAACAAATCCTGTATTGGCATAAGCAGAGCTGAACCTTCAAGAATGACATCAAATACTGTAATCTGACAATTAATTCAGAGGAGCTGGCAACCCTGAATCTTTTTTTATATCTGACTTTTATAACAGATCACTTTAAAGGCAATATTCATAGTTTAAATACCTTTTGGGGGAGAAAGGATTTTTTTTTTTTTACTCCTTGGGAATTGGGTTCTCAGCTAAAAGTTTCAGGATTGTTTTAATTAACATAGGAGATGTGGATTTGGCTGGTGAATCCCTTGGTAGATGAGGAATTGGCTCAGAGAGCTCCAGTCAATAGCTTGATGTTCAGGTGGAGGGCAGTGATGAGTGGTGTCCTTCAGAGATCTGGTTTGGGACCAGTATTATTTAGTATCTTTGGATGTGGAAGTATCTTTGGAGATGTGGAAGGTGGGGTTGAATGCACTTTGAGAAAGTTTGCAGGTGACACCAGGCTAAATGATGCAGTTGATACTCAAAGCTCAGTAGAGAGAAGGGATCCCATCCAAAGGGACTGTGACAGGGCAGAGAGGTGGACCCATGCAAACTTCGTGACAAGGCCAAGTGCAGGGTCCTGTGTATGGGTTGTGGCAGTCCTAAATGTGGATACAGGCTGGGCAATAAGTGGATTGAGAGGATCTGGATGTGCTGGTGGGTGAGGATGAGCTGGCAATGTGTGCTTGCAGCCTAGAAAGCCAACCAGATCTTAGGCTGCATCCAAAGCAGCGTGGGCAGCAGATCGAGGGTTGCAATTCTGCCCCTCTGCTCTGGTGAGACCCCACCTGGAGTGCTGCATCCAGCTCTGAGTTTCCAGCACAAGACAAACATGGACTTGCTTGAACAGATCCAGAGGAGAGCCATGGAGATTATCAGGGGCTCGAGGCCTTCCCTATAAAGACAGGTTGACAGATTTGGGGTTGATTTGCCTGGAGAAAAGAAGGCTCTAGGGAGACCTTGCAGTAGCCTTCCAGTACTTAAAGGGGGCTTACAGAAAAGATAGGGAGGGACTCTTTATCAGGAAGCACAGTGATAGGATGAGGGGCAAGGGCTTTAAACAGAGAGGATAGACTTAGTTTATTGGATAAATAAGATATTAGAATGAAATCTTCACTTTGAGGGTGGCAAGGCACTGGAACAAGTTGCCCAGAGAAGTCGTGGGTGTCCCATCCCAGGAAGTGTTCAAGGCCAGGGTGGATGGGGAAGCTCTGAGCGACCTGGTCTAGTGGAAGGTGCCTCTGCCCATGGCAGGGGAGTTAGAGCTAGATGATCTTGAAGGTCCTTTCCAACTCAAGGCATTCTATGATTCAATGATACTTCTGTGTTTAATTTAACAAAGGCACTGCTAGAAATCTGAGAGTCAATAAACAGCTTTTTTTAAGAATTTTTTTTTAAATAACTTCTGTGTTAGTATTTAAAACTTCACTTTTATATGGCTAGGAACTGCTATTTTTTCCCCCCATATTTAAACTATTTTAGTAGAGTTAATATTTCTGGAAACATAGAGATAAAATGTGTTGAACACTGCTTTTTATCTGTTATATGTATGGCATATACTACACAACAGGCTTTATATTTGTGGAAATCAGTATTAATATTACCTAAGTTTTACCATACAATTGATCCTTAAGCAAGGAGAGAACCAGGAGTCCTATAAGACGATGTTTATTTCATGTTTTTTAGCATGTGTTAAGTCTTTCTGTTGCTTAACTTATGTTTTTTTTTTTTCCTTTCTGTTTAGTTACCATATCTCAAGGTGGTACAATTCAGGCTATGACAAATTCGGGAGCTCCTCAGCCAGGCGCTACCATTGTGCAATATGCAGCACAGTCATCTGATGGCACACAACAGTTTTTTGTTCCTGGAAGCCAAGTTGTTGTTCAAGGTATATTTTAATAGTCTACTCCATTTTCATTTTTTCATATTAAACAATTTTTCTTAAAAGGTTTCTTACCTTGTGTTGACATTATTGCACTGTTAAGTAAAATACTCATAGCAAGATGAAAGGGTCTTAGGAAGGGATTCAGGTTCTCTGCTTAGTAAGGCAGCTACTACGTTTGGTTAGAAAGAATGAAATAGCTGTATAACATCACTTTCTGCTTTGGATTGTCTTGTCCAGATTTTGAAACATGTTTAATTGGAATAAAAGTACTGTTACAGATTGAAGTGAGATGCGGAAGGTGCACATCATTTAATATATGAAACTAATATATTTTATTTAGCAGTTTTATTCAGCAGTTATTAATGTTAATAAAACATAAATTCTGAAGATTTTGGGATATGTTTAGGGCAGAATTTCCTTTCAACTTACGGCTCTTGCAGTTACTAGAAGGCAGATCCCTTACTGAAGCTAGCTTTCTCACAGAGGAACACTTTGAAGGTCCTATAAAGTGCACACATGATGTGATGAAAACCTTTGAAAATGGAAGATAGATTTCTCTATGGAGACACTAAATTAATAGCTATGGAGGATATACAGAATTAAAAAAAAAAATATTGACAGAGATTTAGGGAAGGTGGGCTGTGTGAATACTTTCTTAAGCCAAAACAGGTAGTTGAAATAAGCCATGAGAAGAGCTAGGAAAGGTTTAGATATGTATTCATCAGTGGATGAGGGACATCAAATAAATGCTGAAATACGCTGTTGTCCCAAGACTTTCCAGAAGCATTTCAAGTGCTTTGAGACTATAAGATGAATACACCATAGTATGTTAGTTTTTATTGTTCAGATAGTAGTGTTACAACTTCCCTAAATGTTATTATGAATACATTCTTAACAAAGCCTTAAGACCTAAATTTGGCTGTCCCCCAAACCAATTTCCCACTCTAGTACTGCATGTTTTTCTGAGTATGAGTCTAATGTGTTTTCTGTGTGTGCCTACATATCCCTTAAGTCAGAGGCTGCCTCCATCTCTCCAGGTTGATTGTAGTATTTTATAGATACTGCTTTGGTTCTTCAGAGCTTTGGTGTCAGGGGCAGAAAGAATAACTCCTCAGCTGCTTCCTAAAACTTACCAAGTCTGTGAAGAAGCACAGCATTTGAACATTTTATCTGGCAGCATTTCAGTCCTTGGGAATTCCATTTGACTGATTTTCCTTTACAGACTCTCCATTACAGAGCTGTTCTCTGACAGGGCTACTCAGTGTCAGCAATGGGCTCCACGAGATGGAACTGCCCATTAAGTGTTTTGCCTGTGATGGAAACTTTCAAAATGGATTCAGAGACAGTAACTGAGTACCTTCTACATCATGTTTCTGGAAGCATCTAGACACTTTTAACTAAATTGATTTGTTCTCTGTCCATGCTCAGAGAAGTTTATTTCCTGGAATTCTCTATTCCTTTGGTTCAAAGTCCAGTGCTTTAGTGAGCCTCATAGCTGTTAACATAGAAGAAAAATGTGACATAACAAATACAGGGAAAAGTACAAAGCAAACAGTAAGTAAGCATGAACTTGGAGATGATGAGAAAATAAAAGGCTTCAACTTATTCTACATGCTATTGATATTAGAAAATTTTTAGAAAAACCAGAATGCCTATAGTAAAAAAAAAGATGTGTAAAAGTAATGTGAAAGCACTTGAAGATGTTTATAGTAATACAGTTGTATGTAGGCAGCAAACTGGAGTTAATCACGATGGAGTGAGACAATGGAATAAGTTGAATACACAAGTGTGAAATGTCCTTACTACAGGTCATCTTGCCTATGCTAGAAAGTCTGTTGGAATACAGGTTGTGAACATTTGGCATTCATGTACACTTTGTAGTTGACTATTCACCTAATATTGTGATAGCATAGATTATAATAGAAAAATTATTCTGCTTAGTAATCTTACCACTTACATATGTATTTTTATAATGATTTTGGATAGGTAGCGTATAACTTTTTTCTTAATCATAGAAGAAGAAAAGAATATAACAAATACCTGGAAACAGAAAAGATCTGTTTCAGAATCTTTCCAATAGCATATGTATTAATATTTTTTCCTAAAGTATTTGTTAATGAATCTCATGTAATAATGGATAAGATCACATAAACCCTGTGGCTGGTATTTTCTGATAACCTGTACTATAGAAAAATATTAAGATAAAAATGCCAGATATATTGATCCAATTGAGTGACATTGTATTTGGTACAAGTTTACATTTTTAGGCAAAATAAGAGGCAGTTCTAGTGTCTGGGCAGTTTCCTAATACATTAAGGGTTAAGGATTTTTTTGCTAGCTGAAGAAGAAAGTGTTTTGACTATTAGTGAAAGTGAGTGGAGAAAAGTTATGTAAAAATCATTCTGTTGGGAACCATGTGTGTTTTCATTATATTGTTAGTGATACTTGAAATCTGTAGCTTGAATTTCTTGTGCTTTAGTTCTGATCTTCCGTACCTATGATCCTGTAATCACAGAACACTCCTGTAAACATGGGATGTAAAACACAGGACATCAGTGCAAACATTGGTGCTTCCACTGCTGCCATCCAGCACAGTTTCAGAGTTGGTAAATTACCAGTCTGAATTTGTTTATTACAAAGACATTAGAAGTTTGCTGTGCCCTACATACAAACCAGTGCTTGGACTCTTGGTCTGAAACTAATTTCATTTGCACTGATACAAGTAAGGAGTAACTCTCTTAGAGCTGAGTTGTTGTTTTTTTACTTTATACTTTTAAACAGAGTCAACCAGATCTCGTGGACATATTTTGAAAAAGGAGGGAAGGGGGAAGAGGTAGCCTTTACCCAGAGTTACTGTTCTGCTTGTTACAGCATCTGAAACCACTGGCTTTAGGTTGACTTACTTTGTTGGACTGTTCCTTAATAATTTCTGAACCTTTTAACTGAAATTAAATGAGTGGGTTGTGGGTTTTCCTGCAAAGCGAGGAGCTCTAGCCTTTCATTTACCTATTTGTTGCAGCTTATTAAGCTTTCCTGTCTTGCATGTCTGTCCAACAGAGGTCTCTGCCTTTTAGTGGAACTGTTCCAATGAAAACAACTGCATGTCTGTTTTAAATTTCCTTATTTTCTATCCAGTCATGCCTTTATCATTTGGATTCATTCATGAATGCTAGAGCCACGTTTTTAATTTCTGTCAGTCGGTGCTGTGAATTTTCAGGTCTTAACAGCCTGCTTTGTGGTGAGTGCTTTCTGTAGCTTTATGAATAATTCAGAGAGAAAGAACAAAGCTAGGATTATAGCAATATAGAAGAGGAAAAAAAAAGCAGGTTTACTGGAAAAGGAATTCTCTGGGCTGCAGTTTCAGTGAGCTGTTCCAGTGATGGAGCATGTTAATGACAGCGGTAAGCAAGTGAGGTCATTGTGATGTCAGTGCTCTTGCTTGTAATCCTGCTCATGCTTGGTAGTTTGGAACAGTTCATGCTGAGCTCTGGTAGAGGAACAGCAGAATCGTGTTTGCAGAAGTTGATCATGGCTGTAACAGGAGATGAAACAGGTAAAAATTTTGTTAGCCTTTGACATGGCATTTTTGTATGTCTGTGCAGTGTTTAGTTAATATTTGTGACAGTTTCTTTTGAACCTGTTGCTGTAATTCTTTTATCTCTCTAAAGTCATACAAATAGCTTCTAATTCTGTCTACTTAGTCTAGGATTCCAGGGCAATTTTAACAGTTTTGTTTCAGGGGAAAAAACAAAAAATCACTGTTAGTGCATGAGATCTTGCACAGATTGATTCAGTAACTGTTCTTTATTATTTGATGCAGGATTTTGCTGAAAACAATCCACCACTCTACTTTTACATTTTTCTTTATTGTGTCAATAATCATATATGTTACTGTGTTTATAATTGCTTTTTGTTTTGTAAAAATGACAGCTGCTTTTTTATTGAGCAATAGACACTACAAATGTGATAGCCGTGGGCTTAAACCTAGCTTTTTAGACGTTGTTTCAGCAGTGTAAATCCACTCTATGCTTCCATTATTAAAAAAACACTGAATGGAAACAAATTTGAGGGCAATAATTGAAGTATTGTAACGCCTGCTTGTTTTCTCCTCCACTGTTAAAATGGTCTGTTCCTCAGCTAATTGAGTTCAAAAGGCTGACGTCATTGGATTTCCTGGAATCGTGTTGCAGTAGGGAACTGGAAAAGTTAAACTCCAAACAAGATACACATTGACGTCAGCTCCAAGTCATGCTGCGATTTAGTCAGTTCCTTTCTGCCTCGTCAATTGCCTCCGGCAGCTCGGTGACATTAACTACTTCCCTGCCGGCTCCTACGTGCTGCTGCTGCTGCTCAGTGCTGGCGCACGTTTCATTAATCCAAAGATAAATATCTTCTCCAGGTAGATGTTTTTAATGCTCAAAGGGATAATGATTCATACCTTGTGTAGCCAGTTTAGTGTTGAAGTTAAAAACCCTTTGATAATCAAGTCCCACCATTATGACTCACAGAGGGGGAGAATAGGCATCCAAATACATCGGGCATTTTTTCTCCTGGATAGTCACTGAAAGAACTCGAGTGCAGGGATGCTCTCTAGTGTTCAGCAAGTTACTTTTTCCAAGAAGTGGTTGCTTTTAAATTTTTTTTTAAATGCATGTTTGGTTTTTTTCACTAGTTTTTTAAAAAAGTCTTTCGACTTTTTAAATTTTCTTTTTGTAAGTCTCAACTAAAAGCTTCAGGTTTTCAGTGACTTTTTACTCCCTTGCATTTTAAGGAGTTAAAAAAAAATTACCTGGGGCAATGCATTAGGGAAATGCATCAACTCCAGGTTTGTTGCTTTGTTAACACTCTCAGTTCTACTTCTGGTGCCTTAGGAATTACATTAAACCTTTGTGAAGTGTCCTTAGAAACAGCCACGGAAGTTTGTCAGTCTGGATGAAGTGTGTGTGACATTTGTCTCAGATGCTGAAATGGAAGGTATGCTTCACTGTAATATAGATACATAACTAGGCTTAAAATAACTTGGAAAAAAATTAAGTTTATCACACTGTGTTTAGAGCCAGTTTCATCTTTTCAGATGTCTTTTCCTGGGGAAATCAGTTACATTGTAATTTCTTGAGATAATATACAGAACATTTTTCAGTCTTTGAAATATTTTTTGCAATGTTATATCGTAAAACATTTATTATTGCACAGCTAAAAGGTACTTTGTCAATGCTATGCTGTGTTTTTTTCTTGTTTCTAAACAGTGGTGTCTGGATTTGCAAGGTCAGTACCACCAGAATAGTTATTTATCTGTGTTCCTGTGCTGGCAGGTTTATGAGTGAGGCAACTGTCAGGCAGTGACTGCCACTACTGGGACCTGCTCAGACTAGAATACCTACCAGTGGTGTTTGCTGATCGCAGCTGAGATAGGGACTTGCTTTTGTTAGGTCTTGCTGGAGGTACTTGATCACACTGAGTCCTCTGCACAAAAGCTGCAGTAAGTCCTGTTTGTTGCCATCTGAGCATGAACAGGCACAGACAACAAAGCAGTTGGTCTTGCCAGGCTGAGGTGATCTGGGCTGTGGAGCTTTCCCCATGACTTCACCTAGAAAATGGTTTGCTTAGATTTCTAATTCATTGTAGCTAAGGCAAATTAAGATAACATCTCTTTAATACCTAGAGATGAGATAGAAAAAGGTAGCTCTTACCATAGAGCCTATAAGATATATGTAATGTGGCCAGCATAAAGGTGAGCCTGAAGCCTTGCTAAAATTCCATTTTTATAATTAGTGAGCTGAGGTATCATTCCATTGATGTGACCGGGACTGCTAAGAAATGTGGCGGACTTAAAGGGTTAAGCAATTCCCCTGTAGATGTACAAGATGACCAAGCCCCGTGTTCATGGCAGCTGCCTGTCATTGCTCACAGGGCTGTTCTGGGCTGATTCTCCCTCCCTCCCACATCCCCGGGGGATTATCCAGGTCAGTTCACTGGTCCAGTTCATCTTGTAATTCCACAAACACTTTTACCCACAGGACTGAGGTGGGGGGAGGTGCACGGGGTTTAAGCTGATAATGGTTTCAGGACATGGCTGTGGAATTGAGTCTAAACATAATTTGATTCTATTTTTTTGTTTTGAATTAGTGAAGCACTTGCATTAATATTGTAAGAATAGTAGTATATTTTTGTTAAGTTTAATTTTTTTCCCCCTATAGTTAACTGATGTTTCTTAACTGCTCAACCTGTCAGCCTCCCCAGGATGTTTTTGTCCACCTTTTTTTTCCCAAATTGTGCTAGTGTCAGCTGGGATAGAGTTAATTTTCCTCCTATTAGCTGGTACAGTGCTGTTTTTTGGTTTTTAGGATGAGAGAGATGTTGATAGCTCACTCATGGTTTGGTTGTTGCTCAGCAGTACTTGCATCAAGTCAAGGACTTTCCAGCTTCTCATGCTCTGCCAGTGAGTAGGCTGGGGGTGCACATAAAGCTGTGGGGGATCACAGCCAGAACAGCTGACCCCAGATAGCCAAAGGGATATTCCATACGGTAAGGCATTATGCTCAGCATATAAACTGTAGGGAAAGCTGGCCTGGGGCCTGCTGCTCAGCAACAGGCTGGGCATCAGTTGGTGAGTGGTAAACAATTACTTTTAATTTGCCTTAATTATTTTTCTTGGGTTTATTTCTCTTTCTTTTTGTTATTTTCCTTTTCATTACATTTATAATTTATTTTCCATCAAACTGTTCCCATCTCAACCTCTGAGTTTTCTTACCCCATCCGCCTGGGGAGCTGTGTGGGTGGAGTGAACAACTGACTGTGTGGTGCTTAGTTGCAGGCTGGAGTTAAACTGTGAGACATATTTTTCCAGTATTTGAAGAATGCTTTAAAAAATTAAAGTATAAACTAAGTGTAACAATAGCCTCTGAAACATCAGCTATATACAGTTGCTTTAATGACAAAATTTGGAGTTTTGTTCTATCATAATATAAAATATTTATGGGAAGAAATAGGTAAATACTTGCTTAGAATGTAAAGAGGAATATATTTTTGTTTGCTTTTGTTTTCTCTCAGACAAGAGACAAGTACTTAGGACTTCCCCAGTGTTTTTAAGTTGAGGTACATCACGTAGGGACAAGTACATCTGAAACAAAGAAATGACGTGAGACTGTCAGAAAGGTGTTGGTTTCAAGTCACGTCAGATCAGCATTTAGCTTGGGGAGAGCACAAAACTGCTAAGCTCAGGAGCTGAATCTGAACTTTTGCCCTCTGATTTACTGTGCAGCTACACTCTTTCCTGTGCAGCTGCCACTGCCTCCTGTTGCTTGTTAATGCTGCAGCATCCCATGTGTGGTCCTCATGCCCAGGGAGCAAATGCCTGTACATCCTGAGCACTTGTCTGTTGCTTTTCATTATAGCAACAGCAGCTCTCACTGGTTATCCAAGGGTTGCCAAACTGCTGTTGTAAGAGGAGGAGAGGCTGTAAAGCTGGTACTGTTGCTGTCACAAGGAAGGAGGAGAAAGTTGTCTTCTGAAGCAAATTGAGTCCTGTACAGGGAGAACAGGGTAGCATATAAACCTCAGTGGCTGCAACAGCAGGACTCTCTTTTTGTGGGATTGTGCAAACAGGAAGTGTCACTGCTTGAACTGTTTCTCAAACTACTTTACCCATGTTGTCTCAAGAGAGCCATGTGGAAGCTTTCAGTCCAGCTGGCTAGTGGGGCCACATGCTAGAGCAATTCAGATACTTTACAGTGTGGAAATAAGTGCTATTAAGATAAAAAATATAGTTGTGTCATTACAGACCCGTGGAATAATTTATGTACCTAGGATCCTGGATAAATCATTGTCAGAAATCTGTTATTTTGAGATATACCTCTTTTTTTACCATATATTTTAAAATATGTTTCTTTTATACAGCTGCCACTGGAGACATGCCAGCTTACCAGATTCGAACTCCCACTACTACCTTACCTCAGGGAGTGGTTATGGCAGCCTCGCCAGGGACTTTGCATAGCCCTCAGCAGATGGCAGAAGAGGCAACACGCAAGAGAGAGCTGAGACTTCTGAAAAATAGGTAAGACTATATAATAATTCATAGTCAGTGTTGCAAACCACCCCCCCCCCTCCCCCCAAACATTATAATGAAGTTTTCTTCTTAAGGTCATGAGCGCTGCCTGTAATTGATGAAGGGAAGGCAGGAAATTCTTTGTCAGTCATCCCATGTCCTTCTAGCATAGAGTATTGGTTGTTAACTCTGGAAGATTAGAGTTGACCTTATACCCATGGATTTTTAATTTAAAAATATTAGGTGATTCAGACATCAATATCAGATAATTTTTGTGATGAACTAGAGTTACACTTTTTCTTGAATTTCACTATCCTCTCCCACTACTGACAGTAAAATGACCAGTAGGACCTTTTTTCATTTTAAAGCATCCCAGCAAAGAATTGGTTAGGAAAATAGCTGAGGATCTCATTAGCAGCTGTCCATTAATGATGCTATTGAAGATGACTTATTCAAAGATGGAATGATAATTATAGACTTTCCTAAATACTTGGCAGCTGGGATGAGATACTTTGCAGTGCCCCTGTCATTTTGTGAGGTATATTGTGTGAAGTTGCTGCGTATTTTTTAATTAGTTGTCATCTACTTGACTTAATGTTGTAAATGTCAGTCTTTCTCTGTTAATTCTTCTTGCTATTCTAAGGGGAGTCTGTCTTTTTAAAATGCGTAGCCACCTCTGTCGTTGGCAGATGAATAGTAGAAATAGTCTGCTCTGCAGATCTCTAATACACCACTTAACCACTTGTCTTATGATTGAATTAATGGTATTGCTTTGCTCTCATGCCTGTCCTTTATTTTAAATTACTTAAAAGGATCACTGCATTGTTGTGCCTCCTTTTTGTTTCTTCTCTCTTCAGTTTTAAAACTAGTGCCTATGCTATAGCTCATAACTTGCTGGAATGTTAGCCTCTCACAATTTGATAGTTTATTGTGTTCTGAGGTGGTAAAGGAGGACTCCCATTACTTCTAATATTTCTTCTGGAATTGAATGCTTGTTTAGTCACATGCTTCTGAACACATTAGCCAAAGCATTTAGCTCAAATATAAGAGACTTTTGAGCAGAACTACAAGAATGGCTTCAGGCTATCATTTGCCAGCAACAAAAACCAGAGACTCATGTGGCTGAAATGTGCTCAGGCAGCCAGTTCTGAAAATGCTAATAAATTGTATTTATTTGGACTTAAATTGTACTGTACATTGCTACAACATGCTGCAAGTTTTTATCTCCATGTAAGCTTGGCATCTAGTTTTTTATCTGAAGAGAGTAGTGTTATGTTTGTGTTTTTCTGAAAGTATATTCTCTGGGTTTGGTTTTAAGATTTTGATGGCGGAAGACAATGCTTCTGATAAACACACAAAGTAGAATGTGGCTGGAAGAAGAAATGCTGCTTTCCATCCTAATGTTTAGTACAATTCAAGTCAATACATTATCATTTATTCCCGTTTCTCTTAGTTCTTCTGTGTATCGGTTCCATCTTTGTATTTGGTGATGCTGGATGCGTTTCAAGTTCTAGATGTTTTGGATTATATTTTAACTATGTTACTGCTTTTGGCTGTTACCCGCTGTTCTGTTTGTGCAATCCAGCAGTTGGTGGTGGTGGTTGTTGTTATTGTGGAACCACAGGGATTGCAGGTAATTGCATTTATCCAGTCTTTGCCATATTGTGGCTGTTCCTATAGTCATTTGCCTTGTATTGGTTCCAGGGAAGCTGCCAGAGAATGTCGCAGAAAGAAGAAAGAATATGTCAAATGTCTTGAAAATCGTGTGGCTGTGCTTGAAAACCAAAACAAGACTCTCATTGAGGAACTCAAGGCCCTCAAAGATCTTTATTGTCATAAAGCAGAATAACTGTCTTTCATTTGGACCTCCTTTATTATGAACTTTAATCAAGGCATGAGAGGAAGCAATTCTACAGATTGCCATATGAACTTGAGAAAGAGACACTTGAGGCCCTTGTGGAACCCAGTTTTGCTTAGTGTTTTCAGACTGATTTGGGAGATATTCCAAAATTTGGAATTCTGTCATAGTCTCCATACTCTGCTGAGCTTTCTAATGGCATGCAAATGGCTTTTTTGTTTGCACTTTTTACTTCTGCTTTTTGCAGGGAAGCTGCTAAAGAATGTCGACGTCGGAAGAAAGAATACATAAAATGTCTGGAGAGTCGTGTTGCAGTGCTAGAAGTTCAGAACAAGAAACTTATACAGGAGCTTGAAACCCTAAAAGACATTTGCTCTTCCAAAACAGATTAGTAAAAATATTTATTATACTGTGAACTAAGATATGTCCAGTTGCTTTGTAAGACAATACATAGCCAACATGACTTATGGCTTTCTCTTTGTGTCATTTATAATATATTCTAACTCCTAACATTCCTGAATGCTTTCCTGCTTTTTGTCAATTCATAGCTCTAATTTCAGGTTTTTCGTGCACCATCCTTCTGTCTCCCAAGGAGCCAAATGTTAAAAAACATAACAAAGTAAAAAAAGTGCATAATTTCTAAGAGCTGTTTCTTTGCCATATATTTACATACTACTTTTTACATGTTACTGAGTGTCCTGCACATTCAAAATATTTTGCAATTGTTTTAGATGAATCATAAAGATAATGCATCCAGTAATACAAGAAAATCAAACAACCCAAGGTATCTCAGGAAAGAGTTTATAAAAGAATGTTATGATTATATGTATGTACTAGCATACTAGTCTACAGATGATTTTATGGCATATTTTTATATTAGTTGCTTTGTGGAAAAAAGTATTGTATTGCTGTCACTGAGTGCCATGGTTAAAGATAGTTTTTAATAGAACCATGTTGTTTAACCTGTGTAGTGTCTGATTTCCTTTAAAAACCTGGTTGAGATGCTTTAAAATCCATGAGTACCTGAAACAAGACCAAGGGGAAAAAAGCACACCTAAGCTTATGACATGATGCTAAGTATATTGTAAATACCTGTAAGAAACTCTCTGTTATATGGCTGCTATTTACTTAAATTTTCTGTAATCTGCAGAATATTTGATTCATTGGAGGTCTGTATATCAAAATTTAAGTGTTCATCCTAAGTACTTCACATTCTAGATCCTGTACACCTGTAGATAGTTGCCTGTAGTGAAGATTGATGGTGCAGTTCTTTTCACAGTTTCAGCAAACTACTGAGGAAGGAAGCTTTCCAATAAATAGTAACTATTTGCTGATTCACTGAGTTCTGGAGTAGTCTACAGATGAGAGCTGAAGATTTTTAAAATAAACCCGTGTTTAAACCAGATTACAGCTCTCGTAAATGCAGTATGTGCCAACTTTCCATTGTGCTTTGAAAAAATTAGTGTATATGCAAAGTTGCTTCTGGGTACTTTTTAAATTCAGCAGTGATCTAATTGTTTGGCCAGTACAGTCTATAAGCAGAGTATTTGGGAGCTTCGCTGGAACTAATAGCACCTTTGCCTTACTGATGTGGTAGGAAGAAAGGCCTATTTCCTACTTAATTGGCTTTACTGAGGGGGTGCATGTGTGAGAGAGTGTAAGTGTGTGGAAGAGGAGGGATGGAATCATACTGAAGTCATTGAGACTTCATAATTTAATTTAAACTGAATTTGCATTTAACTCTCTTCACTCTGACCCTGTTGGGGTGGGTTGGTTTATGTATATGTTTTTTTCCTTTTTCCTAAATTACTTGAAATACACAGGATAATTTTCTAGAATATTTTGAAAACCCACTAGGTACCTAAGTGAGACCATTTGTAAGAAGAGGTATTCTCTCTCACTTCCTGCAGCCACATCAGTTGATTTAAGGAGGTAACAAGATGCCTCTGGCCTCTAAGGCTCTGCTGCAGGTTTGGAACAAAAGTAAAGTAAACTTTGAAGTACCTTCTTCACTGTGAAAATACATCTGGAGTGCTAAGGTCAGCAGAAGTCAAAGTTTATGTTCAGGTTGGACAGGATGAATGCAATCTACAGGTCCATGCTGCAGCCTGTGTAGTGCAACAAGTAAGTTATTTGTTGTGGCTCTGTCACTAAAGTCTGTTTTCTGTTACAGGTAGGCATTGCTCGTGACTCACAAGGGATTTGGAAATTTAAATAGAGAGAAACTTGTGTGTAGATATGTCTCCAGTAAAAAGTCCCCTTTATCTTCACCATAGTATCTGGTACTAACTACAGTTAGAATTTTGATAGGAGGAATCCTTGTCTATACCACATCTGTGTAGTTTATACTCATTTCTTTACTACTAGAATCATAGAATGGTTTGGGTTGGAAGGAACCTTAAAGATCATCTAGTTCCAAACCCCCATGCCATGGGCAGGGATGCCACTCCACTACTAAACCATGTTGCTTAGAGCTCCATCCAGCCTGGCCTTGAACGCTTCCAGAGATGGGGCAACCACATTTTCACTGAGCAACTTGTTGAGTGCTAACCTCTGAGTAAAGAATTAATTCCTAATATCTAATGTGAATCTCTCCTCTTTTCTTTATAACCATTGCACCTTGTCCTGTCATTGTCTACCTGTGTAAAAAGTTCTCTCCTCCTTTCCTGTAAGCCTCTTGTAAGCACTGAAAGGCTCAGTGAGGTCTCCCTGGAGCTTTCTTTTCTCCAGGATGAAAAAGCCCAGCCATCTCAGGCTGTTTTCATTGGAGAGGTGCTCCTGCCCTGTGATTATGTTTGTGGCGTTCTACCAAACCTGCTCTAACCGGTCCATGGCTTTCCTGTGCTGGGGCCCCCAGAACTGGATGCAGCACTGCAGGTGGGGTCCTGCCAGAGCAGAGTAAAGGGGCAGAATCCCCTCCCTCACCTGCTGCCCACCCTGCTTTGGATACAGCCCAGGATGGACTCAGCCTTCAGGGCAGCAGGCACACACTGAAGCAGACTGATGGATATGGTGCAGGAAAAAGACCTTTTCAATATAGTAGTATTCTTTATATAGAAACATCAAGTGAGTCTGAGTTGGTTTCTTACAAGGGAATTTGAGCACTGCCCAAGCTTTGATTTGGCAGAGCCAGGAATTTTGTTTTTTCATTATCAGGAAAAAAAGCCAAAATAGTTGTGTTTCTTTTCCTTCCTATTAGAAAACTGCATTTCTATGGTATGAAAGTCCTTTCTTGCTGAAACCACACAACTGCACATTTCCTTAAGATAGACAACTAGAGGATTGGCCTTTGAGGGAAAGTGTACACAGGCCTGCATGGATTTTAATTTTTTTTTTCAAAATAGATTTTCACATAGCTCAGGTAAAACAGTCTCTTGTAAAATGTCTTCAGCTTCCTAGAGTTGTGGGCGATGAGGAATGTAATAGTCAGCTTCCTCTTAAGGTACAGCTTTGAGTCATAGCTGTTTCCCTCTTAAGCAGATGTGCAAAGAGAAATCTCTGTAGACTATCCAGACAGATCTCTCTTGACTCTCTAAAACAGCCTCAGCTGTTTTGGCCAGTGAAGAAAGGGATTAAAACAAATATATTGTGTGAGTAGGTGTGGATTTAGTTTCTTTGGGAGGACTTTTTGATCGTTATTCCCACAGATTTTGCTGTTTGCAAGAATAATTGCAGAATTTTTTTTTTTTCTGGTTGCACTGATACAGTCCTGAGGAGTGCAAGTTGTCTCCTGCTTGGTTTTCCTTCTATTCTTGTCACACGTAATTACTGATCTGTACTGGTACCCTGTAGACATCAGTGTAGTAGCTAAATTCAGCGTGATCTTTTTCTGAATTAAGTATCACTTCAAAGAAAACTAAGGGGTCTGCTCAGCTTCTGGTTTGGATTGACTCATTTTGCCCAGGTTTTTTTGTTTCATCCCCTTGGTGTTTAGTGTGTGGGTGTGTACAAGGCAAGACTGAATTGAGTGCTGAGCTGTTAAGCAGCTGACAGAAGTAACTGCCTTTTGGTTGTCAGCCTTTCTGTAGAAAATATTGTCATGTGGGGAGGGGGTCTAGTTTTTTGGAGATTTTTTCAAGGCACTGTGAGGCCCTTGTGGATGAGAATAACAGTGATGTCATTATTCCAGCAGTGTTCTAGTATTTGCTTGATTTAATAACAGAGGAAAATAATTTAGGTAAATTCTAGAGCAATTTGATAGTCTGTCAGGCCAACTGGAAATGGCGGGTAGCAAAAATCAATTTATTCTTCTGTGTCTAATGAATCTTTAGTCTATTTTCTCAGTTTTCTGGTTTTTTCTTAATTCTGAGTTAGAACTTCCTTCTTGCAACAGGCTTGTTCCGTACAGTATGAAGCAGAAGCTGTGTATATGCACAAAGTCAGAGAGTAGTGTATGAGTTGAGTGCTGCGTGTAGACTAAGGAAAAAAATAGCTTCATTGTGTTCTGTGTGACTTGAATGGAAAAAACAGTGAAGGAAGTGTCTTTGTTATGGTAACTGCTGAGCTTTTTCCTCTCCTTTAGTAGCCTTTGTCAGTGAAATCAGGTGTGATTAATACGTCTTGTGAATGGAATTATGGCTATAAAAATGTCACAATTGAGAAATCTGGTTATCTAGCCAAGTCATTGTTTTTGTTTTCTGGCTTCAAAAATACGATTTCCAAACAACCTTGAATGAGGCTCTTTTAATATTCTCACTTTCGTGATTCTCCCCTCCGCCCCTTCCCAATGTGGTTGTACTCACCCCAGGTAAAAGCTCCTGCAGAGTTGTTTAAGCTTGGTCCAGACCCAATGGGGTTGTTTTTCTAAAATAGTTCTCTTAAGGATTTTTTTCCCCCTAAGCAAAGTATTTATCACATTTCTAGCTTTCATTAATTCTTACAGAAGTGAGAGAACTGCAAACACTTTCTTAAGTTTAATGCATACTGAGGTGTTTTGCTTGATGAAGTTGATTTTGAAGAACTAGATTCTCCAAGATCCTGGTTGTGTGAACTTAAAGCTTTCCGAAGTTTGTCAGTTGGCATACAAACAAAAAAATGCTGAAATCCTTGACACCCCTGCATTTTTACCAGTGAAGTTGTCAGTTACTTCAAAGATCCAGACATGGATCTGGAGCTGCAGCTTTCATGACAAGTGAGCAGCCCAGATCTGTTGAGATCTTCAAAGCAGACATTGTTCTTTTTCTCTCATTTGAGGCCTGATCTAATTAGTTTTTCTGAAGTATGTCTATTGGAAATGGTCCTAACATGAAATGCAGCCACAGAAAAACAGGAAAAGTTAGGATAGATTGAACAAAGTGTTTGAAAGCACTGCTGTGTATATATATATATATATATCAGGTATAACACAAGCAGGTGTGGTAAGTTTGGATGTGGAACTTTTTTTTTTAATTTCTGTATTTTTTGTGCAAAAACCCGATTGGTCTATGCAGGGATCACAGCTCTGCAGTGTCGAGCACAGGATGATAGGTGTTAACATTTCAAAATCACTTCCATTTTCTTTTGTTGTATCTTGTGTATATTTTCACCTACAGCTCCCTCCCTCATGCTATCAGACCTGTTCCATACATTCTTTGTTCTTTTTCATTGATGATTTTCATTTTCCTGAAATACTAATATTGTTTCCTGTGAAATGACAGTTGCTCATGTTTGTATCGCATTTCTTCTAGTATGTTTTGAATGAACCTGGTGGTCAACAGCAATTAAAGTTTGTAGATGTGTGAAAGATCTCTCAAAAGTTCATGAAAACAGATAGTTAGCAGTGAAGGCATGGACTTACTACAGGAGAAGTTGTAATGTAAGTATTTTTAGATTCAAGAAAACTTTCTGGGAGTTCTCTTTTATTAGATTCCAGAGAATTAAGTAACTGACTGCTCATCAACCATAGAAAGTGAGGTTTTGTTGCTGACAACTATTTGTGTTTTTTGGAGGATGTTTGAATGTCTAGATTATACCATATTTGTTTATAGACAAAATGTATTTTATTAAAAACCTTGAATACCTTGCAGACCTAAGCTATTGGGTCTGACATTGTTTTCTGTGTCTTCAACAAGTCAGTGGTAGTTGAATAAAGGACAGTTCAATGTATCCTGATAAAATATTTGCGGGATGCTCCCCCAGATCGAAGCAGTTACTGACACACTTGCTTTTTTTTTTCTTTTTCCCACACTTCAGCTAGGCAAATAAGTTAAAAATAGATTGGTTTTGAAATACATTATTTACAAGAAAAAATACCCACTGCCTATACTGTTACATTGTAGTAGCTCTGAGTAGAATGTGGTAATTCAGTCTTAAATTTGAAATGCTGGTAATTTCTGCCCTCTGGGTAAAGTTCAAAGCAGATAAGACACGATTTTTTCCAGCTGTTTTAGAGTGACACCTTGTGGAGTATAAATGTCTGCACATTATTTTCAAATTGATAAAGCAGCCAAAGGATGCTCCAAAAGTAGGGAATTTCTTGTGGGAGAGAAGTAGGGAATTTTCTATGGGGGAGATTTGGAGGGTGGGGTGTTCTGTGGCTGTTGAGGACAGAAACTCATTTTTCCTGCTGTTCCTGTATTAATATGTAGTTAGAAATAAGTGATTTAAAATTTGATAGCCTTTCAAGAGGAAAAAAATTATATTGACAGTTTTTCAATTTATAGTCTTTCTGACCAATAGTCCCATTTATGAAAGACAAAATGGGAATTACTTAATTTTGATTTATAATAATAATAATAATGGGATTTATCTAAATGCTATTACAAATACTGCTATTGAAGCACAGTAGTTATTCTTTATAGGTCACAGAAATTAAATACAATAAAAAACCTAAGTATCTTTTGAGGTGTAATGATGTGAAGGGAAATGAAATAATGCAGTTTCAATCCTGGCATATGGAAACATCATTCTGGAAATGGAGGGGGAGGTAAAAAAGGGGAATGCAGAACACAGGAAAAGATAAAGGCAAAGTCATGAAGAAAATCATTCTTCAGGATATATAGATTCCACTTTTCTAATAAATTGCACAGTTTTGCATTACAGCCATGACTATATAGCATTCTGTCCCCCACAGACACATCTGCAAGTGACCATGTGGATAATTCATACCTGTGTTTTTTCACAGCACCTGTGAAGTAGGTGAACTGAGCAGCTAAACAGAATTTTTTTCACTCTTTCAAGAGAATTGGCCAAATATATGAGCTGTGATGTCAAGATCTAGAACAACAAATGCGTTTGCATATGGTAAGTTTATAGGCCTGTTCCATGAACAATGAAAATATATGTGGTTTGGGAACTGTTGTTATTTAAGAGATTAAATTAAGTATTTATATAATTTGAAATTAAAACAGTTACTAATGCCATGCACTTTTTTTCCAGTCCAAAATATTAACTTGGTCACAGTTAAGTTTTTGTTGTAATAGAGACAGTCTGAAGAGGGTCAGTATCCACTTTTACTGTAGTGTATGACTGCAAAGCTTATAAAACTGATTTGCTGTCCCAGCTGTTTTAGTGTAGCTGTTTTGGCCAGGGTTAGATCTGGTTGTGTATCTCTTCCCCAGACCAGAGCATTCTTGAGGTGACAAACATTATGCTCAAACAACATCTAATATTAGCTCTTGCTGTTTGAGTAGATCAGTTGGTTTCACAAAGTCCTTCTGTTTCCAGTTTATACACATCCTCACTCCACCCCACTTTCAGGAATGAAAGAAGTAAATGTTACATTTCTTTAGCCAGTATTTTAGCCCTGGAAATCCTTAGGTCTTCTGTTTGGTCTCCCACTTTGCCATTAGCTCCCTAAGGATCAGAAATGGAATTGCTCTCATAACCCAGCTGCATACTTTTATGAACAGCAGAGGTCTCATTGTGCAATTTGGAGAGGTATGAGCAGAGAACAGAAACAACTCGTGTAAATACTCACAGCAGCATCTGCAGGCTTCAGGTCAGGAGGCATCTCTAGAGATACATTTCTACCAAATCTCCTTTGTAAATGACTGATAGCAGAACCTCTGCTTTCTACTGCTCATTTGCCCAAAACCACATGTAAGAGAACTGGCCCAAGTTATTAATACGTCTGGGAGTATCACTTTTTATTGGCTCCTTTTAGTTTCTTTTTCAAAGTTTTTTTCTTAGAGCTAGGCTCTTCTAGCAGAGCCTAGCTCTAGGTAACAAAGTTCAAGTTTGAATTTTTCTCTAGCAAGATGGTCAGCTTCCACCTGTGGCAAGGGAACTTATTCTTTTTATGCACACTTAACACTAAGGGAACAGCTATAGAAATGTCCAAGAGCTTTTTCAAATGTACCAAGGCAAAATAAAGGCATATGCTCAAAGTTGAAGGAAGCTTTTTCTTCCTTCTAGCAAGAAGAGGGCACTCTTATAATAAAATTATCAAAGCTCTATTCTGAAGTTTCATAACAAACTTTAAATGTGGTCAGAGCATTTCCTCATATACACCTCTGCTCCCTGCAGAGGTTTTGAAAATACAAAATATAACTGTCCAGCCAGTCTAAAGAATCTGAAAGAATCAGTTTACAGCAGATTCTGTAAAAAATCTGATTCTGATGCCTGCCTCTGCTGAAATTGTAAGTAAAGAAACCTAGTGCTTTCATGGTTTTATTATGCACTGCAGAAAGACTATATTTAGGACAAAGGAAAGCATGATTAACAGTGTCCACATAAATTTTGGTTAGGATATGGGGTAGTCTTGTCTGTCTGAATTACTCTTGGAAAAATCTTCATAAATATAAAAATCACTAAAGTAGAAGGATTTATGCAATTGCATGAGAGAAATTGTGTATAGCTCAAACAGAAAATACAAGTCAATTAGTGTCACTTATGAACAGGACAATGGTTAAGTATGTAGGTCACTTTTTAGAGATTAGTTATCTGGGATCTTGGACAGATGCCCAGCAAAATTAAACACATTAAATAGAATTCCTGATATAAAATAGTCCTATTAAAATACAACATTAACTTTGCAATAATGTAGAGAAGTGGTGTCAGGACAGCAGCTTTGTTTTAGAATACATACTTGATAAGGAAATAAGACTGTCAAATGAATGGAATCACAAGGACAGTGGCTAAATACATTTTAAATGTGGTTAAAGATTTCATTTCTAATGAATTAATCTACTTTGAATCTTTAGCAACATAAAGTAGGATGAAAGATATTAAAAATAGAGAGAATGCAGCTGATATGTCATCAGGTATGACATTTAAGCCAGATCTGCAGGTTTTGTTTGCTCAAGTCAGTCAATAATTGTAGCAGAAAGCATAGCTAGACCTTGTAGCATATAAGCTACAAAAAAACCCCAAGCCAAACTCAGTAGATAATTGAGGCAAAATGAAGGAATATACTGCAACAAAGTGGCTGGAAAAAATAGTTGTGCCTACGTTCTTAGCTCAGTACTCAGTAGCAGTGGTACAAAATGAGTCTGGAGTGCTATACCTGGTTCTCCTTCAACATTCGTGAAGCTGAGTATGTCCAGTGATGAGAGAAGCAGACCTGCCTGAAGAGCAGAGTTGGTGCACAGCCAGAACTTGGCCTGCAGATTTACTTGTGCCTCATCACTGCAGAAGTGCTAAAGGGTGAAAAGCTTGAAGAGCATCCCACATTGATGGTACCCAGGAGAACTGCAACAGCATTTGTGAACCTGCTGTGGGAAATAGCCCTGTCTTCAGGACCAGATACTAAATGGTCAGTAAATTGTTGCATGTCTAAACTTTAGATATCTGGTCCCAAATCTGGTAATTGGATCTCTCAGTGTGTACAAGCTCTCTATGCAATACATGACTGCTTACATTAAAATTCAGAGAAGTTCCTAGGAGTAGGTATAGAAAGTCCATCTCCTTTCTCCTGGTTCCTGGATAAGTTAACTCTTAATTGCTTGAAGTGATACTCATCTTACATAACAATGATAATCTAAACTCTAGATATTTCTCTGTAGTCTAGTTCTGTATTTCAGTGGGATGGCAGGCAGCATTTCCATAGTGCAGTCCATAACTCTGAGGATGGAGTTATTTGCCCTTGCCGAAGTCCCTTTCCTTCCACTAAACAAACAAACAGTTCAGAGGAGAGCTAAGAACAGAGGGCTGGGTTTTTTTGATTGAAGTTAATCAAGATACACCCAACCCCAATGTTATAAATTCCTGATCCTTCCCAAGGCAGATTAACCTTTATCTTGAAGAAAAAGTCCTGAGAGGAACAGCTGTGGTAAGGAGGGGGAGATGGTATTACCAGAATAATGGTGCACAGACAGCAGACCCTGACAAGCATGGTTACTGAAGACTTCCCAGGAGAGGTGAGGTTGAATTTTCTTTGGCAGAGGAGGAATGGGATGCATCCTACACATCTGGGACAGTGATCCTGATTCTGTGCCACAGAAGATGCGCCACGAACGTCCCAGGCATGGATTGTGTCATTTTAAAAGGTAGTAATAGTTTTGTTGGCTTCATATGTCAAGCCTGATCTGAAAGTATGAAGTAGATTTTGCAAGTTTGAAGCTAACTGAAAACCCTGATGGTATTCAGCTGAACAATTGCATAAGAATACAAGAAGGGCTTAAGCTAATGTGTGACTCTGCAACCCTTGGGAATGAGTCAGCTCCTCATTTGGAATTGAAAATACACAATCCCAGGAGGATATTATAAAGTGTTGTGGAGCTACTTTGTTAAAATTTGTTGGATTTTTGTCAATAGTTAATTTTCAGCATTATTATGTAAATGAGAATTCACTGTTACCTGTGAAAAACAGTCTCAGAATAAAAACCTGAAATTCTTCACAAGATTTATTTTTTCTTTTTCTTTGTTAGGGAGGAAGGTTTAAATTTGAACACTGTACAGATTGTATTTTGCATTAAAGTTTCCCGACCCAAATTTCTAGTCTAACCTAGATAGTTATTTAGTTTATGTGGGTTCCCAATGTCAACTTCAGAAGTTGTGTTAGTCAGATGAATAACATAAATTAATAATCAGTGCATATCTGAAAATGTTTGAAGATATTTTTGTCTTTATTTGCAGTACCATGTGCCACTGATGCTGACAGCTTTAGGATGTGTGATTAGTTCTCTGTGCAGAAAGAAACCTATTTGTTGTCCTGTATTTATGCCTTCAGTCTTACCAGTACCTCACAAAAAAATCCTGGTTTACAGAGCTGTTATGGATCTTGCTTCTCCAGTTCTCTATACCTGACCCATTCAATCCCATCTGGAAACCAGTGGCTGCCTTAAGCTCTTGAAGTTTCTGTGCACCACACTGTTCTCTTTATGTAAATTGATTTGCATTAGGAGGTAGGATAGCAAAGGCTTTTAATTTTAATTCAACAGATCAGCTTGTTGAAATAAGACTGTTAAAATAGTTATCCCTAAAAATGTGTGGGGTTTTTGGTCCATATAGTTAAATTGTATACATAATAGGGTTCCAACACATATGTGCAGTAACTATAGACTTCAGGATACTCAGATCAATGGTAAAAATAACAGTGGTATAAAGAGTTGCAAAACTGAGATCCTTACTTGGCAAAAAAGAGATGGAGATGTATATTCCTTTCTCAGAAAATCCCACATACACTGAGTTAGTCTCTTCTGGCAACCCATCATTACCTCAGTACTTTCTTCAGCAGTTTTTCCCTTTATTATATAAAGGAAATTGATTAGTGATGAAGGCACTTGCCTCCTCCTATGGCTGGCTAAAAATACTTGGTTTGCAATGGAGTAATGTTTTATCTTTTCTCTTAGAGTAAAAAAAAACAAACCCTAAACTCAAACATAAAACATCAGTGAAGGCTTCTTTCTTGACAGCCCAGGAGTATGAAACCCCAGAAGGATTAGAACAACATTAAAGTTCCCTGTGATGTGTTTCACTGGTCTCTTCTGATCTGAAAAGACCAATGGGTGTGATGAAAATGCCATCTGTTTATGGCTTTCCATAAAATGAACTCTGGAAAGTATAAAATGAAGTGAGAGGGTATTCTTTTGTTGGAAACTGTTCTGATACCACAGATGCCGTTTAAATTATATCCATGATGCCCATAACACAGGAAGGGAAGGTGGTTAGAGTGCCTGCTCCGATATGGTAATTCCTATACTCCCCCTGGATATGAGATGAAGGAACAGGACTAAGCAATTAAAATGCATTTCAAAATAAGGCAATGAGCAGAACAGAATATCTCATGTGCACTTCTCTGTGCAACATATATTAAATGCTTGGAGCTTAGAGTGTGTGTTTGATAATGCTTAGTTAATGGCATAATGCATTTCTCATTCTGATGTTTACTTCTGTGACTTCAGAATCTCAAATCTTTGAACCTGTAACCTAATTCCTATTTCTACTATAGCCAAGGAATAAGGATAAGGAACAAGGTCTAAATACTACACCAGTAGTAAAATCCTGATACTTCAGTCTGTTGCCTAAGCTTCCTGTCCAATGCTTGGCGATGATAGTCTTGCAAAAGAAATTATGTAAATCACATTGGAGTTCTGCTGAGTTGGGTGGTTAATGAAGACAGTACCAGCTTTATTTTGCAGATGTTTGAGCTGAAAACAGCGTTAGTCCCAGATCTTGTGTAGTGATACAATCTGAAGAAATGTAATCCCAGTTGTGCAACATTTCTCTGTTTCAGGCCTCATTAGAGAACTGGGTTTTGTGTTTATTCAGGCTTAGTGTTTGAATCCACTTGTTCTACAGTCAGATAAGGTCTTGTACCACTGGGGTCTGAGGGTTTGCATTCTATTCGTTATTTGTAAAAAATGTGGTTTTACTTTGTAGTGTGGAGTGACTTAATCTTGCTTTCTTTGACTTTGTGCTGGTTTTGGCTGGGGTAGAGTTAATTTTCTTCATGTGGTATGTGGCTGTGCCTCAGACTTGTGCTGAGAGCAGTGCTGATAACACAGAGATGTTTCAGCTATTGCTGAGCAGTGCTGATACAGCATTGAGGCCTTTTCTGCTTCTTGTGAGGAGGCTGGGATGGCACAAGAAGCTGACCCCAGCTGGCTGAAGGTGTATCCACATGCTGACACCATGACTCCACAGGGTGCCATTCTCTGTCTACAAAGCTAGGGAAGAAGGAAGGGGTGGATGTTCAGGGCAGTGGTGTTTGTCTTTCCAAGTCACCGTCACGTGTGATGGAGCCCTGCTGTCCTGGGGATGGCTGAAAAGCTACCTCCCCATGGGAAGTGATGAATGAATTCCTTGTCTGCTTTGCTTGCATGCACAGCTTTGGCTTTACCTGTTAAACTGTATTTATCTCAACCCATGAGTTTTTTTCTCTTTTACTCTTCCAATTTGTCCTGTATCCTAACATGAGGAGAGCGAGGCTGCATGGAGCTGAGCTGCTGGTTGGGCTTAAACCACGACAGACTTGTTAGCGAAGTTCAGAAATGAGGCAAAGTTGACTTTAAATGTGTATTTCCCAGAGAGCTGCCCTAAAAACAGGATGAAGACTGGAGGTGGTGGACTCCTGTGCATACAGGAGTTGGGAATTTACGTCCCAGGGCTGTTGGTAAACATGTGCCTTATGCAGATTCCAAGTTCTGCAGCAGAAGCTTGATGGTGGAGGTAGGAATTGTTTCTCTATTAAGTCACATTTATAGACATTCCAAAATTACACTTGCAAATGGACAATTTTTTTTCTTGAGTATGCAGGGTACAATAACCAAGACAGCCACTATTCATCACTGTATGTATTACGCGTGAGAGAAACTTCAAAGATGTAAATGATGCTCAAATGCATAAAATAGAGGTACTAAAAAGAGCCTCCTTTGAAAATGAAAAGAGTCCTTGGAATGCCTTGACAGAGAAGAGTAAGTAGCATTTTCCAGATTTCAGGGGCAAGAAAAAGCAAGAATACTTGGTATACACAGCTGTGAATATACAATGCTGTAAACTTTTCAGGAAATGTGAAAAATCAATGACAGCCAGATGACATGGACAATGCATTAGTCCAATATGAACATATCTGGGTCTAGAAATCATGGACACAATACTAAAAACGTTGACCTCTGCCTATAAAAATATTTCTAGGCTAAGTCCCAGATGTGAACAGTAAAAGGTAAAAGAAGTATTTCTGTAAATAAAAGTATTAATGAGATATGTGGAACAATACACAAGTGCCTTTATCTCAAAAATGCTCAGAACTAAAACTGTCCATTCTTAACCTAAACTGCAAGAAATGAAGGAATAATTTTTCTCTTATTTCAGGTAGAACTCAGTAAACTTTGAGACAGCTGCAAGGAAGTGAAGATTTAATTCTTCCAGGCTATGCTTGTTCTCCAAATGTGTGAAAATTAGTTACTAGGACTCTGAAAATTAGTTTTCTAGGACTCTCATGCCAGTGCTTCATATACAAATAATACTCTATTATCTCAAAGGTGTTAGGAAGAACTGAGAGAGCCTTGCATTTGTAGGCCTCTTCTCAAAAGTTAAATCACCTCAAATTTATTATAATTTGTTATATCCTGATGTAACATACTTTTGTTGGTTTTGTGAAGGTAACAGCCAGATAAAATCCTTCTCAATCTTCTCTATTAGCTCCTCTTATGTTCAAGTAGATTGCTAGAAGTCAAGATTAGCATGACATCACAACTTTGGAACTAGAATCAGGTGGCTTGCAGTTTTCCCTTATCTAACTAATAGTAAGTTGGAGTGGGTGAGTGATTGTGCAATAGGTGTTAATATTTTCTTTTTAAGAAGTGGAATGAAAAGAGGTTTCACTTGGCTATATAGCCTATCATTTCCATGAGCATTGTTATTTTGTCAAAAAATATATAACTCCTCCTTTGACAGGACGTTACAATTCTAATTTTCCTTTGGCACAGCAGAAAACTTTGCATGTTTTTCTTAAGTATTGACCAGTAGAGATCCAGCAACTGTGCTTCTGAAACGAGATAATTCAAAATTGTTATTTCCAGCATGATAGGTAAATGTAACAGATTAATAAAAAGCCAGTGCTGGTTTCATCATCTGTATTACATATTTCTGATTCTTGGTCTGTGCTCAGCAATGCTGTCTGATGTTCTAGGTTCTTGAAGTGGAAGCAAATTATATAACCAAAACAAAGAGCACAGCACAGTGGAAGATTTCAGATAAACTGCTGAAGTTACAGTTGTCTGGCACTACTCAAATTCACATGATTAAAAATCCTCTCCTGCTTTTATTTCATCATCTTAGAAAAAACATTGAAACATCCTGCAAAAGCAACTGGCAATATAGGAATAGTGATAGGGAGGATTCATGAGAATACATTTGCTCTCAGAGATAATTCCCAAATTTAGGCTGCTGTCTCAGTCACTTGAGCCCCTTGAGTGAGACCATGACCCAGAAAAACAGTCCTATCTTTCCCCAGTCACGTATTTCCACCGCTTCTCCTGAGCCAGTAATAATGTTAGCACAATTACCTGGTAAGCTGGGTTAGAGACCCAAAACTGAAAACTGCCTGATCTAGCTTCAAGCAGAGCAGGCTGATTGAGCTTCCTGTATGGCCATACAAATAATAATGTGGGCAGGGGGGAACAGACATGATCCTGCATGTGGGAGATCAGGACAGCTGGTTTTACAACAGTGAGCACATGATTCAGAGTGAGTGTCAGTATATCCTGTGTTTTTGAGGGGATGAGTGTAAAAATTGGGAAACTATCATCAGGGGCAGCAAAAGTTCCCAACTCATGTGCGTAGAGAAGGAATTGCAGACAAGGATTTTCCTTCCTCTGGTTATGTGCTGGGCCCATGGAAAGGAAAGGGGGACAGTTTTGTGTCTTTCAGTGTTGGCCATTTTAAAATACTTTGTGTACCATTAGTAGGATCTGGAAGAAGTTCTGCATATTGGATGCATCTGTGGTAAACTGAGATTTTCAGTGGTGCAAGTGAAAATTAGGCTGTTGGATTCTGTTTACTTTCACTGGAAAGGAGGCCTTTACCTCCAAAGCTCAGAGTGGCAAGAATCCCTTCTGAAATGATCCTCATACATTTGTTCAAGTGTTGCAGTCATTGGGCCAGAGTGGTTTGACTCTCCCTGGGACAGACTCTACTGTGCAGATTTTAGTGATGCTCTATTCTACAGAGGCCCCTGACACATTTACTGCTTTGATGGCACCTGCAAAATTGTACATTAAGCTTAAGCTCATCTAAAAGCAGGATTATCTTGAAGAGTGAGCACTTGCAGTGAGACAGTTAACTCTGTGGTTGTATTTCTGCTTCTCCCAGTGGCTGTTCTGGGAAGTTTTGTTCTGTAAAGCTGGTTTAGGTTTTTTGTTTTGTTTTTGGCACTTTTTAAAACTCTTATCAATGGGATTGTGCATGATTAAGGGTATAGAGCTAACTCAAAGAGTCTGTGAGCCCTAATGCTCTAGATGAATGATAGAAAATTTATTTTGCATTACATAATGTATAACTTTTTCTCCTTTTGTTTGCTACACTGTGGCCAGCAGCATGATTTATCCTGAACCTAAACACTTTGCCAAGACATATTTGATTAGAAATATTAGCCATTACCAAGGCACATATTTTAGCTATGTAGGCAATCCCATACCAGCTGTGAATTCTTAAGATAACTCAGTCTGAACAACTAGGAAAATTATGAAACCAATTAACAGACTCAGACAAAATACTGTTTTATCCTTATGGATAATCCACCATATTAAACAGTGAGATGTATCTTTGGCAACTTTCTTTTGGACAAAGACAATTAAGGTTCAGGTTAGAGACTTTGTAAGCTTGAATACATAATTAGAGTCCAAAGACTGTATTTCACTGGTCTACAGTCTTTAAGGGGCAGCTGCAAATATCTGACCTGAATTGCCTAACAATTCCAAAGGAAGGAAGTTTGCATTGTAATCTTGTACCAAATTTTATAATTCATGTAACTCACCCAGTATTAGAAATTATTTTAACTGAGAGATTACAGAAACAAACAAGTATTTTTGATGTGGTTTTGCCATTTGTTGGAAAGGTCATGCTGCAATTTTAGAAGTTTTACTACAAAATTTGAAGAAAATGGACATATGCTCATAGACAGATATTCTGTCCTGTGTTACACAAGGTATTTTTCTGGTTTTCAAAATGAATTTGAGGAGGCCTTTCTGTTTGGAGCCAAGCTTATCTAGAAGGGCTACAATTTATAGTCATATCTTGTTATATGCTTTTATGTATTCTTTAGACCTTAATTGTCAAATTATGTGACAGTTCAAAGTTCCCAGAATGTAAAAATCTGGTGTCTCTAAATTGTTTCTAGTTAAGTAGCTTTAAAGTAAAGAGACACTCATCACTGAATTAACTGGTGTTACTGAAGTGTCACATGCATGAGCACAACAGATGTATGCTGCAATAAACCCGGTGATGCAGTGAGCTGCACCTAAGAAAATACCTGTTTTAATGCACTCATTTTATTTCCTGAAGCACTCCTAAGGGGCATTTTTGAGTGACAGCAGAGGACACTTGGGTGAAATGTTAGCTGAAGAGTTCCAGCAGTGAAGGGTAGCATTAACGTTGAATGAAAAACAGAAAGCTAGTTCCTTACTTGAGATAAAAATGTCTTCATTAATTATATTCTCTTTAATTTGAAGTATAATTCAACTTGACTAGATTCTTCCCAATGTTAGTCAGCACTTTCCTACAGAAATGTCTTTGCTGAGTTCTCTGTTTAACCACACATTGCCAGATGCAACTGCAGGTCATGGGGCCTGCTGGCTGGTCAGCTGCTGAAATTCCAGAGCTGCCACAAGGACTTCAGGACACTGAAAATATATAATAATCATTTCCTCATTAAGAGTTTAAAAAGTATGGCTCATTTTGCCTTTTGATTATTTAGAATACTTGCACAATAGTATAAATGTATTTTTATTAGTTGCACTTGGTTTTATTTTCATGTTTGCTATGACACTTTATTCTTTATTTCACCATAAAGTCCTGCTTCTTTAGCTGCTTTAATTCTTGTCACTTTTAACTGTGTGAAATGGATCCCCAGACAGCAAACAGGAAGTGGTTTTAGGTCAGTAGCTAATTTTCCCAGGCCCATTTTGTAGACTCTTGTGATTTATACCAACTCTATTTATAGAGGAAAGACTTTTTTTAACCTATGAACTTGCTATCCTCACGTTGGCATTTTTTCTATCAGCTGATGTATCTGCTTGTTGAGTGATGGTGACAGCAAAGTTAATAAGCTACACAAGTGGAAAAATGTATTACAACAGACAAGAATTTAATAATTTAATGATGGTCTAGGCACTGCCTGCATCCTGCAGTGTTGGTGTACATGTCAGAAGCACCATGGAGGACAGCACATCTGTGATTACAGAATAATCTCTCCATTTTATTTACTTGGTCCCCTTTCCTGTAACACGTGAACAACTTGTTGTTTTAAAGATTATAGTCTTAAAAAAACCCTTTCATATAGTGAGATTCTATGATTCCCATTCACTGAAAGGGATATGAGATATGGGAGTTAAGTGGTTTTCAAGAGTCTTGCACAGTCTGCAGTGGAGCAGAAAAAATGAATTTGGGTTCCTTGACTGTGGGCAAATCTGTGGGTGGTTATTCTCAAAAATAAAACAATCATTAGTCCTGTCTCTGTGGTTTCATAGTTTAAAACGTGATAACAAAAGCCCATGCCTTTCACCTGATTAAAGGAGGAAACTTTCTTCTTCCCCACCTTTCCCTAAGTAGTAGAAACTTAATCTAAGGATCATGCCGGGTTTTGCTGTATTTGAGGGGAAATTTTTAAATGTTGACATGGAAGGCTCAATTTTATTTCTGTAGGCTTGCTTATGTCCTGGATACTTTTTCACTGAGAGGGAAAGAACTCTAGAATACCAAGAGGTAATGTTTTTATTACCTTTATTAATTCTGTAGCCTTTCTACTCAAAGGACATTGATATCAACAACTACTGATAGCGGACAGACTTTACCAGAAAAGCTTTTGGCCTATTTTCATGTATAGTTTTCAATCTTACATTGTTTTTTAAAGGAAAATGTCCTGCCTAATCCCACATAGGACCTGAGGAAGTGGAACAAAATCTTAAGAAGTATACACTCAAAGTTACATTTCTGTTGATCATTTGTTAAGTACATTAATTAATTTTTGGTTCTTTACCTTTAAGATGCATATTTCCATCTTCTGTATTTTCAAGACATAGAGATGGGGGTTTTTGGCCTCTCTACTGTTCCAATTGAGTTCCTACAGGTATTCACAATTGTACTACCCTGCTAAAAATTAAAAATACTCATGCCTGAACACTTTTCTATTGAAAATTTGGATGCTTCAATTTAATTTTCATACTGAGAATTTTCTCACTTTTTTATTTCACCTCTTGATTTGAAAATTAACTGGAAAGTCTACTTTCACTCAATACAGATGTTAATACTTAGGGGAACTTAGCTTGAGAATGTGTTTCACAGGAATAATTCTTGAGATGCATCTGCACAGCTCACCATATTTAGCTTGGTTCCCTGTCTCTGAAACCTATAACTTTTCTCCAGATCTATCCTTCAAACAAAACACTTTTTTTATTCTACTTTAAAAGCATGGTCTTCTGGGGAACTGTAAGATAAAGCAATAAACTTCCCTCATATTCTTCTTCATACAGAGAGCTCAGCCTGAGCAAATGTATGTATAGACACATGATCTTTAGGTGAGCCATGTTTCAAAAGACTTCAATCACTTGGATATTACCCTATATTAGCTCATATTACAGGACTTGTAAGCTCATACTACACATAAATGTTTTTAACTGTGAGCTGCAACGACTGATACTCAAAATTATGAGGTATTGACAGTTGGTAAAAGTAGGGGATGTTATCTTCTCAAGATGGATTTGAGAGAAGATGGTTTTGTTTCAACACGCTATCCCAAATTGCTGGTTCAGTTCTCATTCTTAGTGGAAATTAGGCACAGTTTCATGTTTAGCTTGAAACTAAAGAAGTTGTATTTGCCTAGACTAGTATGAAATAAGAAGAGCTAACACATAGCTCTTCATAGAATGGGATCTTTCACAGGCAGGACGGACTAAAACACAGTAGGCTCTTATTCATACTAGCTAGCAAAGTGCTTTGTGGCAGCAGTGCCTGGTTTTACACGTTTTGTTTTGTTTAGTTAGGCTTTTCTCTACAAGGGGTTTTATTGTTCGAGAGGGGGCACTCCCACCCTTGCTCGTAGTGGAGTCATACCATGGAGTAATTACTGCTCTTTACATGCCAAGATCTCAATCAGCCAATCCTGATACAGGAAGACACACACTGGCACAAAAAAACTAACTAGGGAGACAATGAAGAGAGGAAAACACAGAGCGAGCCTGTGTGGGATTGTGCTCTATCTGCCTCTGACAGTAGCATCAGGGGCAATGTTGTTTTTCCCCAGTAGCTTTCCAATATAGTTCATTCACTGATGAATTGAGAGTATGTGAAACTGTGCCAAAGCTAATCAAATCAAATTCCTCCCAGCTGGTTAAATCCAATTGTCTCTGCCTTCCTTCACAATGCAAGGGCATCCATGGTACACTCTGCTGAACTGCCTCCTCCCTCCCAAAGCTTGCTGCACATCTGTGCAGTGTGGGTGATCTTCCCCCATAAGCGTAATGCGTGGGTTTCTGGCTGCTTCTGACTGCAGATCTTATCTCGTTGAATCCCTGAATAAAAACAAAAAGAACAGTTATATATATATGTATATATATATAAATGTTCTAGCACAGTTGTTCTTCAAGTGTTTCCCCTAAAATAATGAACAGTCTTTCCCTACTTGTGGGGCAACTGCTGTTTCTGCAGTGATTTCAAGCTGGTGAGAAACACAGCACTAATAAAAAAGATTGTAATATAAGATTATATGCATTTATTTGGGCTATGTATGTTTTGGGAAGTACTCCAACCCTTGCTCTCTAGTTTATCACTTTCCTTCTTGAAGCAACTGTTTCCTCCTGTATAGTAAGTGGCAATAGGCAGAGTACTCTGGTTCCCACACATTTCAGAGTAGGAGCATTGCATGGTTGCCTAGAATAGTATCTCTTCATGGGCTAGCATGAGACTAATATGCCAATTTATGCACTAAAGATGAATACATTAATCAAATAGCCCCAATTTCTGCCTTGATCTTCAAAAGAAATCTTTATTTACTCTTTCCCCGTTTCTCACTGATTCCAGTAAGGCACTTGATTCCTGAGAAAGCAGTGTGCCATTCACCAAAGGAATAACTTCACTGATACCATTTGTGTATTTTTAAAGTGGGTCCCGTCTCTTACATACTTGTTGTTAGGCCTGGGTGTCCTTCCTGTGACCAGTAGCTGCAGCTATCCGCTATGTACAGAAACCCCCACCTGTCTCTGGTGACGGCTCAGTGGTTGGGGCTGGCAGGTAACTTGTGTCAGGGCTGAAAGGATGTTTTCTGACAAGCACTGGATTTCTACCTCAAAGAAAGACAATACTGTCTTAACCTTGGAGGAATCAACACCTTCAGCAAAGGCAAAATCTGCCACAGAAGTAGTCTATGCAAATACTTGTGGGCGGGAATGTAAGACGTGATCCATGAATGCATTCCCTTGAGGAGCAGCACAGTAAAAGGCTTTGCCGTGCAGCCTGGGTCAGAATCAAGTGTGATGCATTCTGAACTTGCCTTCAGGAAGGAAGTCTGCTAATCCTTCTGAATTCAGACTTCTAACAATAAACGCAAATATTAACAATTAGAATTGTCAGAGGAATAACAACATTCCTCAGGTGTGTTCATGACTGGTTTTAACTGATTTGGAATTTATTACTATCATCAAAAGAAATTTAGCTATTACAATCAACAAAGTCTAGGGTATGATTCAGTTGACCAGGCTGAACACTTTGTACATGGGAATGTAAATTTTAAGCTTTTGCTTAAACTCCAGACAATGATTAGCTCTGTGAAAAAACTGACATGATGGCATTTTAGAGTGGCTGTACACCCAAACTGTGAGTACAGCTCCTACTAAACATCAGATGGCGGTGTGGGAAAGGTATTGTGTGACACAAATTTCTCAGGCTGTACTTGAAAGATGAGCAGAATCAAAAGATTGGGTTATCACCACTCATCTATCTTAAGGGTTTTTTTTTTTTTAACTCTGCTTCCCAAATCATTTGGTTTGCTAGCAGGAAATACTTTTAGATTAAATAATAGTTATAATTTTCATCTGCTCAAAATAGATAAAAAGCTTATATAAGCAAAATACTGACCTATATCTACTGGTTTGAAACACATTTTTCAACAATGTTCCAGGAAGATTTCAAGCACAAAATTTAATGGGTCACATCATTAATTTTAGCCTATTAAAATCCATTGTCTTTTCTATAGAGGAGTGCCTTCTGTACAGTGGAGATGCTACAGATTTAAAATATTTTTGTGCAGGAGCAGGCACATTTTAAACAAAGGTATGTCAGCACTGACCAATTGTGAAAGCCTTGGCCTTAGTTTAGGGAGCTTTATGGTGTTCCTCAGCTGATGCAGTTGCTCAGGAGGGAAAACTCATTAAAACACATAACTGTAAATCTCAAGAACAGAATAATCTCTAATCAAAGAAGGACATACATTGATTTCTAAGCATGTCAGTAAGGTACAGTGAGCTGTTCTTGCTTTACTGTACCAATCAAATATCAAATAATGCTGTTACATTTGCATCATGCACTTCAGATAGCTGAAATAAAATAATAATAATCAAACCCCAAATATGTTTTCATGGTATGTATTTCACCTCTTCTCAGCTCTTACTTACCAGCAGGAGACCATTACCCTAGAGCAGCATCCCTTTGATTTATGTATTGTAGCACCTTTGTAATTACAATGTACTTCAGCAAGCTCTTAGAGTGAAAAGAGGAGGAATAAAGGTAAAAATTTACAATGAAAGACTGCAAGTAAGACAATAGGTACCTATTATATAATAGGTAGAATAATAGAATTATGGATAGAATATAGAATGGTTTGGGTTGGAAGGGTCCTTAAAGGGCATCCATCTAGTGATCACATAGTCACATCTAGTGATTACATGGTCACAGCCAGTGATCACAAATTTTAAATACATTAAAACAATTACAATGTTTAGTTTTAGAATATTAGTTTTAAATAAGTTTAAATAGATTTTATTTAAATTTAAATAAATAAGTTTAAATAAATCCCTTCTATGTTGCTATGAACATATTATAAGTTTCTCTATGTGTAAGCCTTCTGATTATTTTCCCATGGGAGAACATACTTTTACTGTCTTTTACTCTGTATAAGCTTTCTGTAAACAAAGTGTCTGTGTCTGTTCTTCAAAGACATAGAATTGGTTGGCCTCCTCCTACCTATGAGGAGACAGAGCTGAAATTACTTTATCTTTTTGATATTGTAAACTATTCGGACACATTCCCTAGACAAAGCAGCAGCAGGAGCATGGAGACTGCTCTCTGCTGAGCAGATATAGAAAAATATTAGAATTATAGAGTCATTTTAATAAATCATTTTAGCTTTCTGAATTTGTCAAGAGTCCTTTCTTCAATGCATGGACCACGACGATACTTCTAATAAAGAAAATATATCTTTTTAAGCTCTACTTATACATTTAAAGAAGCAAACTTTGTAATTAACCCATCTCCATCATCATGTGGCCTATTTTGTTTCAAAGCTTATGAAAATTGTGGAGTAGGTACAAACTGCAAGTTTTGTCTGAGATTTTGCTACGATAGATTTACAGCTGTTACAAGTTTCTAAATAATTAGAGGTTATGAAATGTTTATGCAAAAATGTAATGGGATCAATACAGCAAGGCAACAGTTGCCCAGTTAGCATTACCCAAAAAGTACTGAAAAGACAAGGGCACTGGTGCCCTAGGAGTCATGCCAGGAGGCTACAGGTTGAAAAGGCACTAATGAGCACATGTCCCTGATTCCTACAGGAAGGTGGAATTTAGCAGGCGAGGTCAGATAAGTCTTCCACAGAAATCTTACTAGCTTGAGGTCCTCTTGTAAGATGTGGTGAGCCAGGCGTTTCAGTAACATCTCACTGTTCTGATGTATATATACGGAGATTATTTGATTCTTTAAAAACTGTGTTAAGATTTTCTGATTGTTGCTTATGCCCGTTTTAGATTTAACCTACCCTGCTGTCAGGTTAAGGTTAGGCCTGGTCTGAGCAGGCTCAGGCTCAGCTGGAGAGCAGGTGAGCTCCAGTGGAGGAGCTGAGGTGCCCTCAGCAAGCGGTGACATGGTGGGGGAAGGCACCAGTAAGCATGACATCCTCCTAGACAGTATTTCTAAACCACAGCTCAGCGAAGATTTTCCTTTTGTCTAGATGCAAACTACTGAATACATTAATACAAAAACTCCTTAATTTATCTTGAGTTACTCAAACACAAAGGGACATGTAACTCGATGATCTTATAGGTCTCTTCCAACCTTGAGATTCTGTGACTGTGTGATCTCCAAATCTACTGCCCATCCATGTTTGGAGAGGGGAATGTCAAAACTAGTTACAGAAGACATCCCAGAAGTTTTATTTTGAAAAAAACCTCACATTCTTTTTCTTTCTTCTTGATTGTTTGTACCCCACTAGAGTACATTTGCATCAATAAACATTCAAAAGGTAGTTAAAAAATTAGGTTTTCTTTGCAATGTGTGATCTGAAAAAAAGGTAGGATAAAAAAAGTCTTCCATGTAATCATGTGACTTGAGCAGATCTTGTGAAAACATCAGATATCATGAGATGCCTGATAGATTAAGTAATGGCTCCCTGGACACAGGGCTGTAAGTCAAAGCATCTTTTATAAACACAGAAAAGTGTTTTTCTATTATCAAATTATCAGTGTACCCATTTAACTACCATGACTCAGACCTTCAGCAGTCAAGAGATTTGTTTAGATTACAAAGATTTACAGAAAAAAACCCCAAACCAACCAAACAACAAAAAAGACTAATGAAAGCCATGCACCGTCCCCATATTTAACATTACTTTAAAATAGGGCAAAAGTGGATTTTGACTGGGAAAGCCTTAAACACAAGGAAAGGTGGAACAAAGGGGCACTTAACACCCTCTCGTTTCTCTGTGGCCTGTTATCTTTGGAACGGTCAGTCTACAGAAGAGTTTAACAAGTTCTCAAAGGATTCCTGCAGTCTCTACAAATCTCTGGGACACCAGTGACTCTTTCCCGTTGGATGCGGCTCCGCACGGCGGAGGCAGGTGCGGGGCCGGGCCAGGCCCGGGCTCCGGCCTAGATCCGGGCCGCCCGCGGGGTCCCCGCCGCGCCCGCTCCCTCCGGCACCGGCGTGCGGAGCTCCTGGGCTGTGGGACAGTGTCCGGGCCGAGTGCGGGACGCTCGAGTGAGGAGGGCCGGGGACCCAGGGGCCAGCCCGCCGGGAGCCCCGCGGCCGCGGCTCAGGCGGGGGCTCCGTCGGTGGCTGCCGGGGCGGACCCTCGGCCGAGCCGGGCTCCGCGCCGCTCCCGCAGCCCGCCCGGCGGGAGGCGTCACCGCCCGCTTGAACCGGAACCGGTTCGCGGGGCCGCCCGGGGCGGCTGCTGCTGCCGCCGCCGCTGCCNGCAGAGAAGATGGGGAACACCACGTCCTGCTGCGTCTCCTCCAGCCCCAAGCTGCGCCGGAATGCCCACTCTCGGCTGGAGTCCTACCGCCCCGAGGCCGAGCTGAGCCGGGAGGACACGGGCTGCAACCTGCAGCACATCAGCGACCGGGAGAACATCGATGGTGAGCGCGGGCGGGCGCCCCGGGGAGCCCCCGCATCCCTTCCCCTCCCCTCCGCTCCCTGCGGCGGGCACGGCTCTGCCCCGGCGGCTCCCCCGCGGGCGGGGCCGGGCCGCGCGGTCCCGCTGCCCCGGCATCATGTCCCTCCGGGCTGCCGCGGACCGTGCTGGTCCCCGTGCCCGCTGCCACGGGGCTCACGGGGATGCCGCGGTACATTCCGCCTCCAGAGCTGCTCCCGTCCCCGGGGAGAGCTGTGCGGGACCCTTCTGGCGGGGGCTGGGAGCATCCTTGCGCCGCGCCGCATCCTCTGGCAGGGTGCAGTTTTTCGGCCCCGGGTCTGCGCTGCCGAGACCCTTCGCCCTTCAGAGTATCGTGAGGTGACATTACGGGCAGTCCCGGCGGGCTGGGACACCCGGGGCTTGGCTGTGGCCCAGGAGAGCGTCCCTCGCCCTTGGCAGGGCTCGCTGTGCCGAGCTCACGTCACCTGCCGGGATGTCACCTGCCAGGCCTCTGCAGGGGTGAGCGTTTAAAGGACAAACCCTGCCAGCGATAAAAGTGGGAGAAATGTTTCCCATGACAACCTTCTCTTCCAGTGACTTTTTCTCCCGTTACTGTCATGATGAGGCGCAGTGCTCATTGTGAATACTGCCTTGCCCTCTCCTTCTCTGCAGAGATATTAAAAAAGCCGTGTTCCTGTTGGTTTAGTCGTGACTGGATGTGGTGCCATTCGTGCTGGCCAGAATACAGCTTTATTTTAAAGATGTGGGCTGAGTTAATGTATACATGTAATTTAGTTTTTGATTAGCTGAAGTATTTAGTCCTAAAACTTTACTTACTAAAAGGTCAGCTATCTCATGGCTTTGTTCACATGAACTGCTTTTGGTAGAAAGCCAAAAAGAAGGACTTTGGGGCCCTTCAGTTTGCCTTCCACATTTTTTTCACAGCTTATTAGATTGTGATTTTAGTGCAGAATTCAATGTTCAGTCACTTCTTGACACTGGTAAAGTTGTGAAGCCCGTGGAAGCATATAGGTACTGTCACTGGTTTCTTTCAGTGAGGTACATTCTAGAAATAGGGATGTTTTTCAGATGTCTTTGCTACATGCAACTGAAAAATTGAGTGTAATAGGATCAGTAGGTGGAAAAGAAAAACATAATGATCTGATCTGAGAAAGCCAGGGAGATGAAAGAACCAATTGTTGATCTCTGAATGATTAATTCTTCCAGCATCAGTGGTGTACAGCGTAGCAGGATGCAGCTCTCTCTGATGGTACGGATTTCTCCATCCATAACAACACAGGCTGCAGTAAAGTTTTTGGTCAGAGATGTGTGGGTTTTGTGCCTTGTTCTCAGTGTGCCTTTTTTTTTATGGATGGGAAGAAAGGCTTTGGTGGAAATAGTAAGTGCCTGTGTACTTGTTAAAATGTGCATACAATGCAGATAAGTTCCTGCATCTTAGTAGTTATTTGCAAAAAAAAAACCCAGAAGATCTTTATTGGTTGGTTGTTTCATTTGTGGGGTCAAGGTACATGTGTGTTCTGTCTCTCTTTAAGCTGTGGCATGTGTCAAGCGTATAGTTGTAACCTGTTAGAACACAGAAAATACCTCATGCATTATTTATTTTTACATTTCGTTGGTTTTCATCTGGGGCCATTGTCAGTGCAATGCCACAGTTTCAAATGGGCAAGCTGTCTTCAAATTTGAAAACAAACAGTAATGGGTTTCCTTTTCATGCTTTACTCTGTTCTTGGCCCTTTTTATGGATAGAGTCTGAGAAGTAAGTTTTCACTGGGGAGACTGATGGGTAATAGGTGTCTGTACATTGAAGACAGCTGGACACAACTTGGATAAAACAACTTTCTGCAGTGTCCTTTGTTGCAGGTCTGTTACCCTGGAGTCATGCTCACTGACGGTCTCTTGGTTAAAGATGATGACTGAGTATTAATAGGATGATTCTTTGTTTCTGAAATTTTATTTTGTGTTAGACTAGCTATTATGTTTTTGTTCTTAGATTGTTTGAAGTTGTATGGCATACAGACATTGATGGATGAGAAATTGGGCTGGGAAAAAACCTTCACAGTAGAGAACTCTGATGATATTTTTACCATTTTAGAATGAAAGAACAATAGTCTGGTTATCTGTGTTGTGAAGAGAGAATGCTGAATGTTTATTCCTTAGTGTTCCTGCAAGTCATAAGGTTTTTAAATTGGTAGTGTTGCCAAATGTGCTTTTTTTTTAAATTAAATAAATGATGACCAAGACTAATGCACTGAAAGGAAACTTTTCTGACACTTCAAATTTGTTTCTCACTGTTCTTCAAGTGAGAGCCCTTTCATCCTGCTTGGGTATATGTGTCAGTGACAGGTCTCAAAGTGCAAATTCGTGTCTCTAACAAGCATTTACTTTGTCACTGGTACTTTTAGGAACTTTAAAAATCATGTGTGACTTAGTTACTGTGTTTTGTGTGGAAGTTGTTTCCATGCTCATATTGATGGAAATTTAGGAAGCATTTTATTTTTTGAAGTGGGTAAAGCTGCTTGAATAAATCAAGAACTTTTAGAACCTTTAAATCAGCTGTGGGCTATTTTAAGCTTTTAAGAGATGCTTGATTTTCACTTCAGGCCCTGTTTCTGGTAGTATGAGAGGGAGAAAGAAAAAGAGAGAGGGATGTCAAATCTTAAAGTGTGATTTAACTGGAAATTTTAGTACTAGTGGAACTGTTTGACGTTTGCCTGTCTTATGTACTTCATAAGGAAATGTTCATCAAATCTGCCTTCAAAATCATGCTTTTGAATTCTCCTCTCTAATTCAAGTTCCGTGCCCAATCCACTAGTAGTTTTTCAAAGAACAGGTGGAGAAATTATTTTCCAGTAGGAATTGGTTTTATAACAAAATACCTCTACATCACTGGTACTTTGCCAGAAAAATCTCTGTTTATAAATTAACATCTGAAAGAGAAGGGGAATTTGAAAGAGTTTTGATGAGGAGGAACTTATCAAGAGACTTACTCTGGAGAATAGTAAAGTTGAATTTACCTCTCTTCCTGTTTCTTCTTCCCCTCAAATTTCTAAGAAGGTAGTGGACTTCTACAAAAATCCACACATGCAAAATTGCCTCTCTGAATATTGTGCAGTCATCAGAATGCTTTGTTTTTGTTGTATGTTTGCTGTTTCTGAATGCTTTTCTGTTTATTTTATTGTTAGTTTGTACAGGCCCATGATAATGAAGAACACCTAACAGATTTTTAATGTTTTTCTCTTTTGAGGAAGAGCAAGAGAGTGACTGTAACATACAGAGGTTACCTTCTGTTTTTGATGATTTATTGCTTAGGGTGAACTTCCACATTTTTCAGTGCTTTACATTTAGAAGTTTACTTTTAAAAAATTGCAGCAGTGGATTCAAAACTTGTAGATTCCTGTTTGCCATCAAGACCTTTTTTTACAGCAGCTGATGGCAGGCATAAGTAAAAATGCTGGAGACCTTTATGTGCCAGATATTGCATCTCTTTGGATACAAACCTTTGCCTGTGCAAGCTGTGTCTTGGTGTATGCATTGTGTAAGTCCTGGCTGGCTGGGCTGGCCTTAGCCTAGACTCCACTTACTCTTTGCATCAACAATCACAACCAGAGCCAGTGGTGGTTTAACTTGGGAAAAGGCAGCATGTGCTCAGGTGTGATTCCTCTGTTTGAAACATGATTTCTCCAGTCAGCTTTTCAAGTATGGAGCTGGACTGTGGGGGCGAAAGGGAACGTCTTACACAAATATGATGGTGTGAAGCAAAGCTGATACTGTACAATGAAATTGGCCAAAAGGCTGAAATAGAGACTGGATGCAGAGTTCCTAGGCTATTTCAAGAAAAGATGGCTCTTGATGTTCAGCTTCTCCCCTTTTTTCCCCTTCACCCAACAAAAGTCAGATTTATTTTTTCCCCTTCTTTGTAAACTTCTGCTAACGTCACTAGGTCATGCATTGCTATCTCAGATAACGTCCTGTGCAACTGTGCATCACTGATAAACCTTTTCAGCCCTTTTCATGATGGGTCAATCATGTTCATTTTTTTTGCTGCATAATGCACAGGCTCCTAAGAATGGGCTGCTTTTTAAAAAGACATTTATTTGTTCATTTATGTATTTTTTTCCCTCCATCTTCTTGGAACTGGCATAAGGAGGTCTCTGACATGGGATTAGTTTGTATTTGTGTATTTCTTGTCTGCTGGGTTTTATAAGAATTACAAGATTTTAGCAGAATAGAAGGAAGTTTTAAAACATCTGCCCCATATACCTAATGGAATTTTGCTGAAAGGGAATACTGGTGTTTTCAAGAGCTAGGGCATGATGGGTTGCACATTGTGAAGGAACTGACCTACTTCACAAAAGTCAAGACATAAGCATTTCAGAAGCAAGTTAAACATCTAGTGTGCTGCACACAGACATTCCTGCTAAAACAGGGATTGTGAAAGGATAGCCCTTCTTTAAAAACAAAGCCTATTTACAGAAAATTCTCTTTCAAAAAATGTTCTTGTTCCCTTAGCCAGAACTCTAGCACAGAGGTGATCTATGTGTTTTTCTACTGTTTAGATATTTGGTATTATCTACCTAAGCTTTTGTCAGAGGTCATGTATCAAGGCACCCCTGTATTCTGATGCATCAAAAAATTAAAAATGCAGCCTCCTGTGGCCTACGTTCGTGAACCTAGGCCTGTATTGCACCTTGCTAATAATGCCTCCTGCACAGCTTTCTTTTTTCTGTTACTAGCCTCATCTGGTTATTCTGTCTGTGCCCTGCTTCTCCTAAGAGACACCATTGTGTCTCTTCCTAAAACCTCATTTTTATATTGTTCACATCAAACCAATAAATTTACACCCAATGAAGTCAGTATTTTCATATTTAGCTGCAGAAGCTTTCAGAGGTGCACATACTAAGACTAGTCATATCTGAACTTACCTCTAAGAAATTTTATTAGTGCTCTGCCATCTGATTAATATTTTCTTTGAAAGTGAGCTTTGAAAGTGGCTGGGTAAATTGGTACTTGAAACAGAAGGACAAAACTTAAAATTATAGGTCTCAGAGAATGGAAGGATTATTTTGTTTTGGATATTTTTGGATTTATATTTGGATTTTTTTTCCTTGGGTTTTGTAATAAGAATAATATATTTAAAAGGAATGAAAACCTCTTCACTCTGTGGTCATAGCTGGTTTACCAAATTTTATGTGCTTACTGAAGTTTTTTCAGACTTCCAAGGTATGTTTACTGCATCTCCAGGAATTGCTCAGGTCAGATGATACAAAAAAACAGTCCTGGTGGGACACACACCATACAGCAGCTTTCTGACATCATGAATGCCTTTTTCTAGCTGCTCTCTGCTGTGTATCCTGAGGCTGGGAGTGCAGTAAGTGAGCAATGTCTAGCACTACCTGATGGCAGTCCTTGTCCTGCCAGCCAGCTGCATGTCAGACCCAGTCTCAATATCTTCCTTGTTTAATGTCTTTGCAAGAATATGAAGTACACTTTGCAAACTGAAAGCATATGTATAGCCTTTCTCTGATATTTCCATGTAGAAATGAATTGACATTTCTTTTGCTTCTTTTCCATTCCTTTGAACTTGGATAAATAGAACTTCTAAAATTTATTAGTTTTCTATGTGCATTCTGACATATGGAGTGATCTTTTTCACTTCACTCTGCAGGATATTTAATATATGTGTCATACCTCTCTGAAATGTGTGTGAAGAGCTAGTAAGCATTAATAAGCATTTTAAATCTAAAACTATGGATGGACTAGATGGACTATTCCAAGCAGTATGCATAGGTGGTGCCTTCACTGCAGTAGTTACTACTTCCTCTGTATCTTCTGTAAGAAGAACAGACAGGTCATAAGGAATTTTGTCTCCTTACAAACCAACTTTAAGAACAAATATTCCAGAATTGCTGAAATGGACTGTTGGGATGTTCATTTCCTGAGCTGAAACCTGCAGAAGTTGACCCAAGTTCAGAGATGGTTTTACTGAGCTCAACTTAAACTAGCTTTTGTTGCTGATTTTTTGTTGTAGGCCCCATATGCCAGCGTACCCCATCCTCTCAGCCGGTGCAGTAGGAGCATCACCAACTCTTGTGCTGCTTCTGGGAGGACTGGTTTTGAATTTGGACTGCTCAGTAGCCTGAACTGGGTGGAGAAAGAACTTAGTCTTCAGGCCAAAGCTCCTGCTTCTAATCCTTAACTAGTGTAGAAGCTGGCTAAAGAGCTGTGGTCGGCAGTAATGGAAAATTACTAATGAAAACTGATTGGAGAATTTCCACAAAATCCTGGTTTCCCCCCTTTTGTTTTAATTTGTCTGTTTCCTTTCTCATCGTGCGTATAACATTTTGGGCCTGCAAATTGGAAAGGATTTTTTAGATCATTCAGGTAAGACAAAATTTTCAGATCATCAAGATTCCTATTTTCCGTGAACTGGTGTTAGAATCATAGAATATTCTGAGTTTGAAGGGACCCACAAGGATCATTGAAGTCCAACTCCTATTTATTTAGTTCTCTCTTTATTTCTTTGGGAGGGGATACCGTTTCTTTTAAATCAGGGTCATGCTGTAACCATGTTGCTGAAATACCTTTGCTATGCCATCAATAGGTACAGTTTGCACTGCAGAACTTGTGCCCTCCTCCTGTAGCTTATGGTGGTTTGAACAAAATGTATCAATAAAATCAATGGTTTTGGTGCTGTGAGCGGCACTTTATTGCTGTCTTTGTTGGTGTGAAAACGTTGCAGAAAACTACAATAGTTGAATGCTCAGACAAGGTTATGGAATAGAGCTAATCCCAAGATTAAAAGCGAATTTTTGTCCACCTTGTGTAACATTTCCCATGCTCTTTTCTACTGTGATTCTTAGAAGGAGAGTCTGCCCTGTGATATCCTTCTCTCTGCAATAAGAAGATTCAGCCTTCAACTACTGACTCCTAATTTTCCTTTAAATAAAACTCCACCCAGCCTTAATTTAAAAAGTTGTAGCTCAGACTTTTTGCTTGCTCTTTTTTTTTTTTTGTCTGCAAAATGATTCTTATACAGCTGTGGCTGAGATCCAGAAGATATCAGATGGGAAGTGAAAGTATTTACTTTCAACAGTATTGAAACCAATATGAGAATGTGTTGAAATTTTAAAAGATTCTTTTCTTTGCTGTGTTGGTATTTCATTAAGAGTGAGAATTGATGAGTTATTCCTGCACCTGAAAGTTGGATTGTAAGGAGACAAAACTTACAGAAGATACAGAGTAGTCCAGGGCTTTGTAAAGTCAGGCTACACAAAGTGACGTGATAAAGGTGCAGTGTTACTAAATGAAGATGAGCAAGACTTGATGGTACAGGGATTCTTTTCTAGATTCAGAATTGGATCCAGAATTTAGAATTACTGGCATGCTTAAATTGTTTCTGTTTTGTATTTTATCCCTGCACATCAGTATTCTGGGAAGTGGTACCTTTTTGTTGCCATGTTGTTACTTGTTTTATGACATCTTAAGGGACGCTTCCAACAGAAAAATATACTTATTACCATCTTTGTTCCTGGAAAAAATACATTCATTTCAGATATTGAAAGTAGTGCTGCATGGGAAAGAAACCATGCTTGGTCAGCAGAGATGTTTTGCATTGCTATTCTACTCTTTTTCACTTCTATGCGAGCTCTCCATGGAGGAGGTTATTTAGGAATTGTCAGTAGATGAGGCTGTGTATGTGAAATGACTGGCAGTGGTTATGCTTTTGTGCTGTTTATCAATAGTTCCATTTTAAAGTTAAGTATATGGTGGTTTCTTCATCCTCCTTCCTGATCTTCCTATGGAAGGACATTGCATTCGATTAGAAGATCCGAAGTTTGGGAATTGTAGCTGATCCTGAACACAGCAGACCGTGCTTCCCTGCTTTGACTAAAAGAAACTTTCAGGCTGTGGTCAGTGAGCCTTACAAGCAGTAATTACATCTCTGAAGTACTTGGTGAGCTGTGTTGTGCTGTAAAGTGATGCAAGTGATCTAAAGACCTTGAAGAAGGTCTTTCAACATTTGAAATCAATTAGATCTTTTCATCCCTAGGCTCATACTAGGAGTATTAGAGCTCTGTTTTTCTAGCTTGAAAAAAGTTGTCTGTATTATTTATATATGCAGTTTTCATTCAGTAAACTGTAGTCTGTACTAATTTGGTGTGGGTCTCCCCCCACTTCCTCCTCTTCAAAGAATACTGTTAGAATAACCACTGTGAAATACAGGTTGGAAAAAGAAGAAGTTACAATTGAGAACATGCATATATTCCTAAAAGAAATTTTGATTTCCAGATGGTTGGTGGTTTGCTTATTATAGAAATGCAATCTTCTGTGTGTTTGGGAGGTAGAACCACAGCTATTAGGAATTGGGATCTTTAAAATCTCTTTTTATTCCTGTCTTGTTTTGTTTTCTCTTCATTTTGGAGATCTTTGAAGGACTCATTTTGTTTTTATTAATTAGGTTTATGAAATATATAACTGAAATCAACAGAGTTAAAATTAATAAGTCCAGTGGCAGAATATTTTGCCTAACAATTCCTAGCATTATTCTGCTTTGTTTCTAATTAGGGAAAAAACAATTTCAGATTTTATTAGAAGGAATTTTATTTCTAGTTGCTGGCAAAGTTTCAACTGCTGCTGTAGGCAGAATCTTGAATCTATTGGATCTCCAAACTCAGTAAAATCTGTGGAGGATGATATTTAATGTGAAATTTTCTGCCCTATTCACTATCACTTTTAAAATAAGGATTGTAATTAACCACTTGACGCAGTTGTTCATACATGTGGTTTGAAATCCTAGTTTTTCCATTTTTCAATAGTAATCAATGATTGATGTATTTGCATTTGGAGCGAACAGTTCCTGGAAAGGGATTCTGAAATTAAGATACATGAGTCTTTTTCTGGTTAGTATTATGATATTTCTTGTTAAAATCACGTGCAGAAGATTTCAAAGTTCAGGTGGTAAAACAAACATCAAGGTAAAATCCAGTTTCACGAGTGAACAGCAAGATCTTTTGCACGTGCCTCTGCTCTGAGCTGTGTGTCTGTCCCACCTGATGCTCCCTGTCAGTGCACAGCTCTCAGTGGCACTTCCTTCTTGGAGCTGGTTGTTGTGACTGCTGCTAGCTGGCAGGAATCCACATGGATTTGTTCAGCCAGTCAGTGAAGGTTGAAAGTGTGTGAAGAATTTGGAAGTGCAGCTAAATGTCCTCCTTTCTTCTAGGATAATTCACTTGGGATAAGTGTCTAGAATGCTGCATTCACAATATACAGTTACTCTCTGTGTCAGACGTAGAAATTGGAATTGGAATTGTATGAAGGGTTTTCTGTACTTTTTCATGGGATTAGATACAGGAAGGATTCCTGTAACTGAGATGGTCTTAGAGATCAAGTCTATGATAAAAAGAATGAGGAGTAGGAGAGATTTAACTGGTTGTTTAATGGAGGAAAAGAAACCAATACCACCTTTGAAAGCTAAAGGAAACAAAAACAAATTTAAATTCCATATATAAGCAGTGATGCAAATTGTAAATCTAGAAACTAGTTTCCCCTGGGCAAAAATGGATATTTAAGTGAGGGGGACAGTGCCAAGTTAAATTGGACTGGAAATGAGTGCTTTGTGAAAAGTAAGCTCTCGACATTAAGTCACATTTCTTTAAAAAACATTATGGTAAAGAATTATTTTTGTAACAAGTATTTGAGTCACAGTTCATGCAATCCAAACAATGAGGTTTTATATTACTACATGAGAACCTGAACTTACATTGTACAACTGCTGTCATATTTTCACATGTTTGATTGTGGGGTTTTTTTGTTGCTTTTGTTTTTCTCCTTGCTGCGTGTTTTAATTTTTGCATATAAATTTGCAGTTTTTTGGTGTGTACAATAGTAAAAGCAGCTTTGAGCTGAAAGATAAATATATTCCTTTTTGATCATTCTTCCAATGATTTTTGATGATTCCTCCATTCTTGTTACTTTACCAAGACTGTCTGATTTTTAGCTCCTTTCCCCTCTTCCCCTTTGTTTTGTATCACTCTCTCATAATCTGCCTTACTTGCCTCCTGGCTGTGCTCAGCCCACCTTCTTCTACCCATGACACACAGACATCCTGTCCCTGGTCTCATCTCCTCTTACTTGACCCCTTCTGTTTCACAGTTCTTTTTGAGTGATGGGAAGTGCCCAACAATTACAGTTCTTGCAGGGGTCAGTGAAGATTCCAGGGTGGCATCATAGCTGCCAACATGGAATTCAAAACCCAGTATTATTTTATGTCATGCTTTCATTTCAGCATTTGCTGCACATTCCTACTTTCCTCCTTCTCCTACATGTTTTACAGACAAGCAAATAGTCCTTGTCCTTGTGGATCTGTGTGATGTTTATCCACAAATTGGTAAAATGTGTTTCTGCATTGTGTCTTTGGACTTCCAAGTGCATTTTGAGGTCTATAATTTTCTTCATATCTTTTGGAGAAGTGTTTTATGATGAATGTATGTCCTGGATTACAGTTTGGGATTACAAATAAACCATGGTGCATGAGTTGTAATTCTTAAAACAGACTGTGAACCTGTGTAGTTTTTTTCTTCTTATAGAGTATGGAATGCATATGCACTGCTTTCATTTGAATAAAAAGCTGAAAAGAGAATTAGTTGGTAGGAGTCTTAAGATCTGCATTTCATGGAAGAAATTTCCTGGTAATTACCATCTTTGTAATTGATACTCTGCCCATTATTCAATGTGTCCAGCTGTATGTAAATCTTCTCTAACCACATGTTTTTGCATTTCTTTCCTCATGCAAATGAAGAACCTGCTTGTTTTCTATTAGGGGACTCAAATCTGACTGATTTGGCGTGTCCTAATTGAAAGACAGGGTCTCTTACTGGAAAAGGTTTTCTTTCTATTGAAGGAGTGGGAATGTGCTCGAGCTCAGCATTGCCCAGTGGGATTGGTGGCTGGCCTCTTGTGGCCAGGGTTACCTGGCAGACCAGGTGACACCCTGAGGGGCTGGCAGGGCAGGAAGGGCAGCTGTGCTGTCACTGTTGGGTTCCTGGAGTCCAGCCCAGTCCTGTCTTGCCAGGAAGTGGTGGCACCTAGAGGTCCCATTTGTGGAACCATGTCTGGTACTCTTCCTTCTCTTGGTTTTGTTAGTCTGGGCTCTTGGCCATATGAAGGTTTTAGTTTGTAGGTCAGAAGAGCTCTGTATCCCTGTTGTCTCCTTGTAGAAAGTGTTTTGCAGAAGGCTGCTGAAATGGTCATGAGTGCTTGCCATGCTCCCCTTGCTGGCCATGCCATCATCTCCACCAGCAGTTCCTTCACATTGGTGATGCTGTGCTAATCAAAGCTGGGGGGAATGTCACAGGCTAAGTCAGCACACTGTCAGATGTGTAGCTGTATGACTTGTCCTATTTATGTGATAAAAATTATATTTTATTGTGACTAGATGTCATGAGAATGTGCTGACTTGCTTGAGCCATTGTCGGTTCTTACATGGAGGTTTTAGTCCTGGTTTTCACTGAGGTAAATTAGCTTTGATGCAGGTATACCAGAAATAAGCTGTTACAGGTAGCTATCAAATGGGGGGTGGGATAATTCTTGATGAAAATGCTTTGGCAGGGGTGCAGCAGTGTATAATTAAGTGTGAAGCTTCAGTTCAACAGTGGATGTAAACCGTATACTCAAGTGCATTGCTGGCTGTAAAACACTTATATTTGCAATGATACTAAAGCATCCAAGCTTGTTGTTATCAAACAGTTAATTCCTGTGATAAATTTTCTAGAATAAGTCTTGTGGAAGTAATTCAGAACACAGAACTTGCTCTTGCAAGACTCTAAGTGTTCAGCAAGGCACTTGTTGAGAGAGGATATTGCATTTGATTTATAAACAGTCCTGTTAGCTTCCTATTGCTTGTTGCAGTTCTCTTTTCTCAAGTAATTAAGGTACTTTTTTCTTTGTATCTGACAGAAAATAATAGGGCAAGTATACACTGATAAAACTTTATTATTGATGTTTTCTAGAGGGTTGGTAATATTTACCTGTAACCTGGAAAATAAATTTTACCCAGGAACGTGATTGATCTCTGGAAAGATCTCTGTGGCATCTTTCAAGTAAGATTTGACAATATTTACTTATTGTTTGGGGAGAAACACAATATTGGTTTATCCCTTTTTGGCAGTGTTTGTTGTTTTGCCACAAGTCAGTTTTCTTATCATAGCCAGCTGAAGTTATTATCCAGGATTTGGTCACAATAGCATTTTTTGGTGCCATAACTAAACTTGGGGTGAGCGTATTTTCTTATTGGAATTTAAACTAGATGGGAGGAAAAAGCCAGAGTTTCCTTCTGATAATATATAGCACCTATGTCCAGGCACATGCCTTTGTGTTTTAAATAAATAGCTAGTATATTGGTAGTTAGCATTAGTTATTTCCATTAGCTTCATTCCTTTGATTAAAAGGGATCATTGTCATCTCTGTGGTGGTACCTTGACGTAGTAAACAATGGAGAATCAGAAATTATTTGCAAATGAAGGTTGTTGTGATGAACAATACTTTATGTGTTCATGCTTGTGTTTATTAGTATAATATATTAATAATGGGTAACTTACATGTTTTCAAGCTCAGACAGCAGTAAGAAATGTCCTTGGCTCTTTATTTATCAGAAATATGAAATTTAAAAAAAAACCAAAAGGATTGGTGATATGAACAAAGAAAGCTGAAAACTATTTGAGTATTAAATAATTTACAAATACTGTGTCTGACTCTTGGGAACAGAATTTATTTTTAAGTTAATGTATGTCCTCTTCCCCTTAATGGAAATTCTTTTATTTCCCTGATATTAAAATTTTTATTTTTTAAAGACAGGATCTTGATGCTGCAAGCTAGAATTAAAAATATCAGTTGGCATCCTTCAAGGAAAGCAATCTCCATGTCAACAAGTAATGTTTGTGAGAGAATGAAAAGGCCTTAAAACATGCTGGAAGACTTACAGTGGTTGGGGAAATAATTGTTTTATTCACTGGAGCTGCAGACTGTAGTAGAAGTTGCAGCATCCCTAATTTGCTTGTTCCAATACCCTTCTCAGGGAATTTAGTAGAATCACATTTAAGAAAATTTGTCTTGTTATTTTCCAGGGTGATGTATCAAGGCAGCTCTTGAAGTTAGATCCAAGGTTTGGCAATTCCTTCAGGGTGTGGAATTTTTCAGAAGCCTTCAAGAAAAGAAATGTAGAGGTTTTCTGCCAGTTTAGACCAAGGAAAAAGTTAATCTAGTTCTTGTAGTAAAATTGCTTCCTTTAAAATAAAATAATGCTGTAAGATTTGGAATAGATTTTGTTTTAGTTACAGGGTTAATTGGGTTTTTGGGGTTTTTTTTTGTGTACATGTACATATGTATACATGTATTTATGTACATTTATATAAAACCCCTCACAACTAAAAGCTTTTGGTAAAGAAAATTCTGTGTGAACATAGAAGCTCTTGGGACATAGATTCCTGCTAGGAATGTGTAAATTGAATAGAACTGATAACAGCTCTGCCAGGAACATGTAAATTAAATAGAGATGCTAACAGCCAAGACTTACTTTGCTAATTCCTTTACGTGTCTGTACACTGTACAATAGCTCTTCTTGACTTCTATTGTTCATTCTCAAAAAAAAAAAAAAAAAAGATGAAAAATAGCCTTCTTGTTTGCAATCAAAACTAAGGTATCCTTTTGGGGTGTGGTCCTTAGTTCCTGGCTCATACGGGAGTTCTTCATTCTCACCAGTCCTGGCTGAAAATACCTTCTTCTGTGCTGACTGTTAAGATGTGAAGGACACACACTGAGAGGTACCTATGGGACCTGCAAGGTGGACAGCATGTGGTGGGCTCACTTGGCTGGGATGTATCCAAGACAAGATCAGCAACTCTGGTCTTCCTTTGAAGATTAAGTTGGCATTAAATTATACATTTGACTTGCTGTTTTCTTTTAAAGTGAAGTTCAGCAGTGTCTCTTCTTGGAGTTTAATTTATAGCTGTTTTGATAATAGCTACAATCTTGAGCTATGGAAAAAAATCCTTTCTACCTTTCCAATCACCTGCTTTGTATAGCTTTGTTAGCGTTTTAGCAAAGGACAGATTTTTTACTATCTCAAATATTTTCTCTGTGAAAGTGTATTTAAAAAGTAGCTGAGCAGCTGGTCTCCTGTCTCCCTCCCTGCCTCCGGACTAATGGTCCATTCCTGCCTCTGTTGTTTTCTGATGAGTATTTGCTATGTTTATGTTATGCTAAGATACTCACTAAATGAGACTGACTTTTAGAAGGCCAAACCTCTTGATTACTTGGTAAAGTTAAAAAACAAATGCAGAACAAACCTTCACTGAATTTTATTTCCTTCCAAAACGTGGCTTACATACTTGTCTTCAAGTGTTGTATTTGCATGTAGCAGAGAATTTGAGAAATCCCACAGTTGACCAAGACAATGTGTCTGACAGCAGCAGCTGCTCTGAGGAAGTGCATAGGAACATCTGCACTGTGCTGTATTAGAAGAGCTTTACAGAACTGGAGAATACCTGTAAACACTTAAGAAAGAGGCAAGAATTACAACTGTCTTTGGATGTGACTATTTTTTTAAAGGGAAGATAGCACTAGCCTTAAAAAAAAAATCATTCCTTGTTTACAAACCTCTGTATTAGATTTGGATTGCTTCTGGTACAGAAAAGTAAATTTGTCTGTGGGATTGTTTTGGAGTGCCTGTAGAAGGCACTTGTGCCTTTCCAGGCAGAAGGGCACGTGCTGGAGTCCTAAAGAAATGTGCTGATACATGAGCAGCAGACATCCTTACATATTTGACACTTTAATAAGGCCTAGGCTACATTGATGGTCTAGGAGCATACAGTGACAAGTTTTCAGACTTGAATAGAATGCTAAAATGTACTATTTTTTGTTTACTTAATTTTGTTCTTAAAAGTTATATAAGGACATCCAAATCAAGTTGAATTTTCAGTGTGAAATATGATTTTAGTGCTTGTGCTTCACAGTTGCATGCCCATAAAGACTGATGTTTGATTTGGACTTAAAGGGGGGAGCAAGGGGCCATCCTTCTCAGTCAGTTATGGAAATAGGATAAGCTTTGTAAACTCAGTAATTAGTATATTTCAGCCCTGGCCTCCTGATTGCTGAAGGAGCTGTACAGAGCCTTATGGTTTCTTTAGGTCTCAACTTTTTTGCGTAGAATGCTGGAAGTGACTTGAATATTGCCTGTCCTGTAATTACACTTGGGTAGGAATGCCATGGGGTCACCAGCTGTGCTTCACGGTCTGCGTTTTCCTTGCCTAAGCAGGGTGCAAGGGGAAAAGAAACTGCAAACTTGAAGCTTCTGTTAACAGTTACAGTTTTGCTCCTCTGTGTACTGGGGAGCATTGTTAGCATACACTGAAAAGAAAACTGGATTTATATTGGGAAATAGGTTGCTACAGAATAAAAGGAAGTGTTTTCTTCTAGGAAAGATGTCTTCCAGAATATACTGCACTTGATTTTATAGGCATGTTTAGTAATTGCAAGAATTACATCCTTGAAAGGTAAGTAAAAGTCAGAGGCTAAACTAAAGTTGAGGTCTAGCCACCAGGTTGTGTATATCAAGTCTGATGATGCCTTAAACAATAGATTAAGAGAGAAAAATATTCTATCACCCCCTCCTCCCACCGAATTCCATACTGCACTTTTTGACAAGACAGGTGTTCAAGGAGGAAGCAATATTGCAATTTGAAACCACAGTCAACTGCCCATGAACTTGTGGTGTTACTGTTTCGGTTCCCCTTAATTTCCAATGAATAGGAAAAACTCCTGAAAGACTGTATTTCACAGAAGATTAGTGTTCAGAATATTCAGTTTCCTATAGTCAACAGGTGATGTTCTACACCATAATTTTTATGGATTTTATCTAAAGCCTATCCAGAACACTGATTAAGAGAATGCTTTTACCTTGGCAGTTTTAGTTAAATTAAATACAAAAGATTTAATTTTTATGCATGTCTGTTTGTATATCTTGATTTGAAGCATGATGAGGAACCCAGCAGACCTACAAAATCTAGGTATCAGTATTTTCAAAATTGTGCTGTACCCAGTTCATTTTCTGAGGTTTGAAATCTTGTCCACTTTTAATCTCTTCTGTAATAATTTAAACTGTTTCCAGTGATTACTGAAATTGCAAGAAAGTCTCTACATTGTCAGATGCTTGAAAAGTCTGGATATAAAAGTAAATAGACAGAAGGTGATATTATTCTGTGATCTCTCTGTTACTATTTGTAGTCACTGCCTGTGACTTCACTGATGTCTCAGATGCTCAATTCTGTTTGTTTCCTAAACGTAAATGTTTTTTAAACATGTAATAACCAACCATTGGGGCTTTTTGCCATTTCTTGTATCTAAAGATAGGAGAGAACCAGCTGATCAGTACCTCCAGTGCAGGTGTACAGTGTGACATGGGTATTATATGGAAAATGGGCATTTTAGCAGTGTCCCTGCCCAGTGCTCTTCTCTGGGTGGATTCTCTGGCTTGCTTTCATCAGATGTGTGCAGCAGTGGCAGCTGTGTCGGGGACAAGGTGCAGCAGCACGTGTTGTGTTTCTGCCTATATTTAATTGGTGGATGAACAGCCAGAGTCCACTATTGGCAGTAGTCCTGTTATTGCTTTTTTAGCTAGAAATTCCTCAGTGATGGGCGCTGAAATTCCAATGAGGCAGATGGAAAGGCAGCAGAAAGCTGTTAGATTTAACAAAATTCAAGTCTTTGCTTTGGCAAGACTCTCAGTTCTTTTTTCTGTTTTAACTTTGTTGTTAGGGAGGGGAAGAATGTTGCTCTAGTTAAATTAATTGCAAGCAGTTGTTAATATTGTTAATTCTGGTTTGTGTTGATCCTTTCATCTGTATCTGCTAACAAAGCTATACAAGCATTTTCTTTGTGAGGCTGCTCTTCTGTTATTTTGATGATATTAAGTTAGCTCTTTGACTATTAGTATGTAATTCCATTTTTAATTGTATTGCCCTTGAAATATTACTGATGTATTCATCATAGATTTTTCACACTTACAAGAAAACATTCTGTTACTCATGAAGCTGCTTGTTTTTTATTTCAGCTGGACTGCCTTACCTCGTTCTGACTGCTGTGTAGAATTGTCAGCTTTCTGGATGACTGTTCTTGTTTCTTCTCCCTTGTTCTGAATAGTTAAAATATTCTGGTTTTGAAGTTCATATATTTTCAGAATCCTCTTGTTGCGATTGAGATCCTATCAATTTGCTTCCAGTGTTGTCCATTTCAAGTGATCCTTTATAGTCCTCTTGATGATGCATTCTCTCTTTCTCTTTTCTCTATTGCTGTGAGAAAAATGCACTTTTGCGTAGGGTAATTTCACTACATGATGCTGTGCTCATTCTTACCTTAAAAAAAAAATTGGATAATCTTTCTAGTAACAATGACAATCCCTACATATTCCTGCTTGTGTATAAATATGTATATTCTTAAAATAATGGAGAATTGTTTAGGAGTTTTGGTCATTTATACACTGCAGGATATTGAGAACTAAAGGATACACATAAATACAGCAAGAGGCCAAAAATATTGTTGTAGGGATTCTAAGCAGGTATAGTGTGTCTGTCCCTCCCTCTCTGTTTCTGTATTACCATTGCTTATTAAATGGTTGATACAGGAAGTTAACATGGATGGATATTTAGAAAATAGATGCATCACCTTGATATGTAAATATGCTAGGAAGTGAGACCAACAATGTTTAATTAATGTTTTAATGTTTCTTAAACTGATCCAATCTAAGAAATAGGTATTTTATTGTAATTTTGATTTAGGAATTGATCCCTAATCATGCAAATTAACTTTTCTTCACAAATGTGCATCTGCTGGTTTTCTTTACCATAAATGTAATGTGTTTAGTTATCCGAAACTAAAACTTCTGTAAATAATTTAATTATATTCCCAAAATCTCCCTGGAAGGAGTGCAGCTCAGATTACCAGCAAGAACAATGACAGTCTGGATTGTGTATGAAAGTCAGAAAGGACCTGCTGTGCTTATTGTTCAGTTTAAGTAACTTGCTGGGACAGCACTGTGAAATCAAGATACAGGAAGCCAATCTTTAAAACCTCTGTTACAGTGTTCAAGTGTGTAAAAGATTTGATTAGGTTATTTTCTTGTCCCCTTAGAAGAAAGCAAATGATTCAGTAGGCTTCAAACATGTGATTGAATGGCCTTTTTTCCCCAGGGAGTTTGAGATGTGTTATTTTTAGGGAAACACCAAATCACATCTGTATGCCTTAGTATTTAAATGTTTAAAATACTAGTTTTGTATTGGTTAACAAAATTGCTGGAAACTGCTTTTTTTATCATAAAGAAGTGGAGCTTCTTTTTTTAAGGTTTCTTTAGCCTGTTGCTGGATGCTATAATGGTTGGTTGTTTTCTAGTTAAACTGAAGTCAGAACAGAATTGCAGTATGCTGAGAGCAAAGAAGCTTCAGGGTTAACCCTGGTCTCTGTGGGCACATTGATCCCTTGGAAGGGAGTGTCTGTGTGTGTTTTGTCTAGCTCTAATCTTTGCTTCTTCAGTGGAGAAACATAATTGTCAGGTAATGAAGTTCTTTTTGACAGATTGTTTTCCTTCACTGAATTATCTGCAGATTTTAAACATTTTAAATTCTTAAAAGTCCCAAATTCTGATGCTAATTCGAGCTAAACCTGTGATACCTGTGCTCATTTATCTCAGCCATGCAATCCCTTTTAAGGGCTTGAGTTTTCTTTTCTAATCTGCCAGCTCACATCACAGTGTCTCCTTTCAAAGCCACTCATGTGTGCTCTGAAGTTGAACACTGATATCATCTGGGGCTGTGGCAGGCTGGAGCCCTATCTCTGTCTGCCATAATGTGCCTATAGTAGGCAAAATTTCTGGTATAATCATATTTTGTTTGCATTCTGAAAAGACTGTGTCAGTTGGTTTATTTCTACGACAGTTAACCAACAGGTAACCAGTACAAAATTATAATTTTAAAACGTTTCTTGTGCAGTTGGTACAAAGCTGCCATGTAAATACCAGACTTTAGAAATGTGTGAAGGACTTCAAATTTTATAACATTTGGGAAATGACTGTGCTGTTTATGAAGCAGGGGTACTGTGGGACATAAAATGTACAGCGTGCTTTGGTTTTACCTTGGGGGAGTGCTTGAAAGTTGTATATTTGTTTCCAGAGTTTTATGATATGAATGAGACAGTGGGCTTGAAGTCTGCTGCTCCATGAAGAATTCCCTGCCCTAAAGTCAGTAGGATAGAAATGCAGCAAATTTGCATCCTCTGTGTTAGTCCTGCTTCTTAGAGATTTAATTTAAGGGTCTTTCAGTCCCTAAAAATATTAATTATTAGAGCTGGCTTTGAGATCTTGACATAATTACATGGGGATTCTGGCATGCTTTAAGAGAAAAATTGGATAGTCTTTCCTTACTTTGCAGTTGAAAGCTCCTTTATGTTTTGTCTGTGAAGTCACTGTGTCACTGTTGCAGGAAAAGAGCAATCAGGCTGGGTTTTTTACCACTACAGATTGAGTTACTGGTTCTTCCCTCTGGGAATCAGTTAGGGATGAACTTGAAGTGGTAATCTCTGAAGCTCCAACTTTAGGGCTTCCCATATCTTGAGTCTTTATCATAAGAGAATTGGGTAGGTTCTAAAGTTCCTGTAAAGCAAGAACAAATCCTAACCCAGTAATGTCTCTTCAGAAAGGTGAATGGATAACTACTAGAGGCTGTATTTAATTTTATAAAACAGCAGTCTTGACAGCCAGAGGGTGAATAAGTTGTTTGAAAGAGACATACAGCTTTCAGATAGCAAGGAATTGCAGTGTCCTGTCTAGAAGCAAAAGTGGATATTAACCATTAAAATATACAGCAGATATAATAGCCAATGTATTAAAAATTCTTAAAACATTATATTAGGTTTGAGTATCTTAAACCTTTCTGTTTGTTTGTTTGTGTTTTTGTGTTTTTTTGTTGTGAGAGTTGTGAAAATAGAAGGATTCCAAAACTTTAGTATGTACCTGGCCTCTGAATCAGCAGCAGCATATGCCTTTCCTAAAGAGGAGATTTGGTTTGAGATACATATTTGAGATATTTCAGGAACAGATCCCCATTAGTGCTTCAGTGTCAACATCAATACAATTTTTAATGGTTTGATTGACCATTCATATATTATGGTATGTCACATGCTGAGAGGCCTGAAGTATTAAGTATTAATAAGAATAATTAAGTGTTTTCCCCCATTCTGTCTTCTGAAAACAGGAGTGCTCTGTAATTGGACTTCAGGAGTCATCTGGTGGAGGACTCTGCATAGCTTACTTAAATTTGACAAGGTTGTAATTTTTAAGAATGCACAATTTGCAGCTAGGAATAGCATGGGAGGAAAGGGATCCAAATTCAGCCTTTCTGTTGAATTTATATTTTCTACATGTTTTTATGACTGGGGAAGAATAATTTTAACTAACTTGCTGTTTGCAGGAATGCCTGTCTTACTTCTGTAAATTAGTTTAGCTTTTTACCTGATGACTTTGAACAGGCCTCCTCCTTCTCTCCCTGTCCTCAAATAACCCCTCTTTCAAGTTTGGTGCATTTTAGCCTCATTTTTGCTGTCAGGGTTTGTAAATAATATTATTAATTTCAGTGCTAAAGGGACAGTACTGTTATGTTTTAACTTACTGGTCATGCTTCCACTTGGCTGAGCACTTTGTGATGGGAAGGAAAACCTTCATGTCTGTGCCTGGCTGATCCAATGTGGATCTATGGCCTGAGCAAGCCAATATTCTCCTTTTTCTTAGGGATGTGCTCAGTGCTGATGCAAATCCTGGAGGCTTCTGTTATGGGCTAACGTTTGGTAACATCATAAGGATATATCGGTGGCCAGTGGCGTGTTACAGACACGGGAAAGGTTGTAAATTAATTGTGTGTTCATAGGGGAAAGTGTCTTGTAAGAGAGAAGATGTTTGCTGAAGAAGCGTTTGTCTGGAGAGCTCCCTTGCTCTAGCAGATTTGTTCATGTGTCTGACCATTTTTGCCTGCAAATTGTCACCCTTTCCAGTATCTGCTCTTCCTTGTGTTGAAGTTTTTCTTTTGTGTCCTTGTTTTTCTTTTGGGTTGAAATAAACCAAGAGCTGATTTGGCTCTGGCTGTCATTTCATTACAAGTTTTTTTGAGTTTGTTCTCTCCTCTGTTTTCTGTACACAATTTTAGCAATAGTGTGATGTTGGAGGAAAAAGACAAAAATAAAACATGGCTTGCGTTTTTTGTCTATTATCGTTTAGTTCTCTGGTTGAACTCACTGTTGATGGTGGATCAAGAACTTTTTCCTTCTTTGTCACAGTAACTTGACTAAGTAGAGGAATAGAAATGAATGAACTAAGATTTACCATTTTCTAATATAGCAAAGTTGAAAACAAAGGAGGAATACATTTGTACTAGGAGGTGGAAGTGAAGGACTTAACCTTACATCATCTCTAAGGATGTATTTTACTGATAAGCAATGAGGTGTGCCTGTAGCTCGGGGGCTGTATATAACATAATTCAACATATATATATTTCAGTGGATGCCAGCTAGTGGAAACCTCTGTCAGACAACATCAGAAGTAAAATGCTGAATGTACTGTGTAACACATTAAGCAGAGTCCTCTGTTTCTTCTTGATCATAGCTAAAGCAGTCTTAGATATAGTTTTGGTTCAAGCAAGGCCCCACTGCATGCAGACATTCTCCCATGAGCCCACTACATTTTATATTTTGTGGTTAAACCACAAAGTGTGTGGTAAACTGAACTATTTATCTTGGTTTCCTTCATACTTACGGAAATGTACTATGAGGATTTTACTACATAAAAAGGAGGTTGCAAATTAATAGGTGTGTGATTCCCCAAACCTTTCCTGTTCCCCTCAAATGGGGGAGTATTTTGTAGGGTTATGTTTAAATCCTTTACTTGAAAAGTAAAGATTTTTATAAATTCATGAAAACGTCAATGTCTCCTGCCCCATCTTGAATGGGAAAACTGAACAAATTTCAGGTCTTGTTGTTTGTCATCTGTCTGAGATCGAATGAAGGACTGTTAAGAGGGAGTCAAAGCCCAGTAAATACAGTCACAGAGATAATGACAAGTGTTCATAGCTGATTGAAAATAATTTTCCATTTGACAGGAGTTTTGGTATTTACTCCTAATTCCTGCTGCTTTCCCATATGCAGTTTAACTGGAATGGTGTTAATTATGATACCAGATAATGAACATCCTGCAGGCAATGGGGTGGTTGTTCTCTGTTCCTTAAACCAGCACAAAGGGAGAGCTCTCCAGCTTTTAGCTGTGCTGTGAAGTTGCCAATGCTTTGATTTCCGTACTGCCAATCTTGTTCAGAGAAACACAGTTTCTTCTCACATGTCCTACCGGGGAGTCAGCTGGTCCAGATTAAGTGAGATGAGCATTGGTCGTGTGTGGACTTGGGCTTTTGACTTGCACCGAGATCGTGCTTACTTTATTTTAGACTTCAAAGTAAACTCTAAAATATCTTTCAACCCACACAGCTCCCACCATATGGATCAATAACATTGTGGTTTTTTATTATTAGGTTAATTCAGAGGAGCTAGTTCCAGTTATTTTTCTCTTTCAAATGTATTTCTGTATTTAGGGTTGCAAACTGAGTACTAACATACTTTAATATCACAAACTGTTCTTCAGCCTTGAAGGTACTTTTTCTAACATTTACTTCTGTAAACTTAGTATTTGGGGTTAGTAACTGGAAGTTACATCAGGGGGGTAGGTGCTCCTTAGTCACATCTTTCTTTTTATCCCTCAGTGGCAAATATGGCAAGTACAAAGTGTTAGTATCCTACAAGAAAGTAGAAAATATGTTACATATATATGATGAATGGTTTGATTTAGTTTTTTCCAACAGTCTTCCATCTCTTCCTCCTGGTTTAATTCCTTCTTCTCTGCAGCTTCTGTTGTTGTCAGATCCTGTATTTGCTTTTAGTATTGCTTTTGCTTCTGTATGAGGGAAGCCAGTTGGGTATTTTTTAATAAAAACAGAGATTCGTGCTTTCAAGGACAGGTGCTTGAAATTAATCTCTTAAATTAAAGGAGCCAAATTCTTAATGTGTGTGCTGAGTGTATATAATTTCTGTGGAAATTGTATATGACCAGTGTTCTATCCCTCTTTGATTTAGGATACTAATCTTAGGGAAGTGTTCAACTTTGAAGCAACTTGTTATGTTTATCTTTTAATACTGTTGAATGGCAAAGACATTTTTGTTCTTAGTTTTAAAAGGCATAAGTACTGCAAAAGCTAAGCTTTTAAGCAATTTAAAATGCTCTGTGATGAGGCTTTCAGTCATTTCCCTTACTTTACCTAGATTTGATAACTAATCTCTGGGTTGTTTGGTAGAATTTGCTTAAATGTTAGTGTGCAGCAGGAGCAATAGGTGTAAACGGTTAAAAATGATAATTTGCAGGCTAAGTCAGGAAAGCACAGACCAGCTTCTGCTGAATGGGACCAGGATGTCACCTTCTGTTCTTAGTCTGCTCTTTTTGTGTGTCAGGCAGGTGGCTGGCAATGTCTTTGGTAGGTGGTCTGCCCTCAAGATTACAACATAAATAACTCCATTAAGACAAAAGGAGGAATAGAATTACAGCATCTTCCGTCTATTCACAGTAACGTAATTTGGCTGTTACCATTCTTTCTTAATGCGTAGTCAGCTAGGAAAGTCTCCTGATGCCCTCTGCAGCCTGGGAATTTTATCTCCTGTCCTTTCTCATAGATTAATGGAACTGGGCTTTCCAAGAGCTGTGAAGCAGATGTCAAAATTGCAGCAGAGAGCAGTGACAAACTCCACCTTCTGTGTTTCTTGTTATCGTTGGATCTCAGCATGGTTTCAAACCAGGATGAAGGGAGCCACATCAATATAGCAATTCCTTTTGCTTGTGGTGAATGTTTATTTTAAGTGTTGGCTTCAGAATATTTTTGGTACACTGAAAAATCTGTCTGTTAGAACAGCAGGAGAGATTTGGTTTGGGTGCGTAGCTCCAGTGTGCTAAGGAGTCTCGTGCCTTACAGTCACTAATGTGCATGGTAGTGTCTAAGAAATCAAAATGCTGTCTGCAGTTCTCCAGCTTTTCTTTCTCCTTGGCTCTGGAAATAAAAAAATAAGTTTTGGAAACTTATAAAAAGAACTTAGTTCTTAATTAGCTTACCTTTTTAATGTTCATGAAAAACTCATAAAATTCCCCCCCCCCCCCCCAAAAGATGTAGAGCTGGAATCTTAAGGGATTTGTTAGTCTGGGAGTTTGCAGTTTGGAAAATGTGCAAAGGCAACGTGTGCTGCCAGTTTTCTTACTGTTAGGGAATGTTTTTTCCCTACAGCTTCTGCAGTCTAGTCTGTTCTTTACATATTATTCTGAAGCTGATGTTTTTAGGGCTTGGGAAAGAGGAAGATACCACCATAGAAAGACTGTGAAATAAAAATAGGCTTAGAGCATATTCATAAAGTGTGTTCTGTTGTGAATAGCCTGAATTTTTATAGTGCCTTGATTCATATCTACACATATGGTGCAGTTATAGACCAGGTTAATGAAAGGTATTTTTATCCTCAGCATCAATATTCAGTGTCTTGTTTCTCTTAATAGTATTAGAATGGATGAGTTGTTACACTGAAGCTGTAGCTAAATAGAGCATTCCTGCAGCTGCTCAGTTGTTTCATTATGTTCTAGCTAAAGGCAATTCCATTGCAATTTCATTTCTTTGCCATGACTTTGTTCATACTTAACATTTTTTCCATTATTTTAAACTCAGATGCAAGATTTTCTGAGCCTATATGGCTTATTTTTTTGCTATTTGTATCATTATGAGCAGGCGAGGGCTCCTAAGGAGTGTTATGTTCAATGGAGATTAGATTGACGTTAATTTACCAAGAAGAAAAAAAAATACCAAGAAAAGTTTACCACCCAACTTCACACTCTTGGATGGAGAAAGATATGGAAACACTGTTTTCAGGTGAGTCCAGAGAATTTCATATTGCTCAGATAAAATTATTTATTTCAGTACTAGGCAAATCCAAGCATGTATTCTCATATGTTCTTTTTTTTTTTTTTTTTGTTCTTGTAGCCAACTGAAACTGATGGAAGTGTTTACTCTTAACGTATAAAGACATTCAACTTCAATTTGTAGACTGTAGTGAGTTAATCCTGGCTGGATGCCAGACACCCACCAGAGCCTCTCTATCACTCCCCTCTGCAGCTGGACTGGGAGAGAAAATATAACAAAGGGTTCATTGGTTGAGGTCAGGACAGAGAGAAGTCACTCACCACTGTCATGGGCAAAACGGGCTAGAATTACAGATATTAATTGAATTCATTATTAACAAAATCACAGTAGGATAATGAGAAGTAAAACCAGACCTTAAGAACACCTTCCCCCCTCCCCTCCCTCCTTCCCAGCTCTACTGTCTCCCCCAGTGGCACAGGGAGATGGGAATGGGGGCTATGGCCGGTTCATCACACCTTTCTCAGGCTGCTCAGGGAGAGGAGCCCTTCTCCTGCTCCAGCCTGGGGTCTCTCCCAGAGGAGACAGTTCCCCATGAACTTTTCCAACATGAGTCCATCTCACGGACAGCAGTTCTCCACAAACTGCTGCAATGCTGGTCTCTTCGTCACAGTGCAGTCCTTCAAGGACAGGCTGCTCCAACATGGGTCCCCCATGGGGTCACAAGTCCCACCAGGAAACCTGCCCCAGTGTGGGCTGTGCTCTCCATGGTTCCACAGGTCCCTGCCAGGAGCCTGTTCCAGCACAGGCCTCCCACGAGGTCACAGCCTCCTCTCAGGCATCCACCTGCACTGCCATGGGTTTCCTCTATGGGCTGCAGGTGGATCTCTGCATCCCTGTGGCCTTGTCTAGCAGCACATCCATGTTGGAGCCAGCTGGGATTTGCTCTGTTGCACATGGAGGAAGCTTCTAGCAGCTTCTCACGGAAGCCACCACTGTAGCCACTCCTGCTACCAAAACCCAGCCATACAAACCCAATACAAAGACTTAGAAGAGTCACCACAATAAATAAATTGCTGAAGATTAATGATCCTTACAGGTAAATGTAAGTTTTAGCTAAATTTATTTATCACTGCTTCCAGCTATGAGGTTTTATTATGGCTTTAATAATACATTCTTTTGCATCTACTACGTAATATGGTATCTGTGCAATTTTCACCTTAATTTTTTTTCTGAAGAATTTAATGCTCATCAAAATACTGCTGTTAGTGGTTCTTGGGCTCTGAGCTTTCTCACATACTCCTCTGACTGGTAAACTTAATGATTGCCAGAGTGGTAAATTACATTTTTATTTATAGTCTTTTATTCCACTAAATAATCAATGATCAATTTGAAACCCAATCAGTAGTCTTCTCCATCTAGCCCTTTTATTCACTGTTTTTCCCCACGCTTCCAGAGGAGCTAGCTGTGTTCTGCTCTTTTTCTGTCCTGTTTGTTGCTGCTCTGATGATAGTAGATGGGAAGTTGTCTGTCATACAGCCTCTGGGACATAATTTAGCCATGGTGAGGCTTGTCTGTACTATAGCTTGTGACAGCCTGCACTTCGTGTTGGTGCATTATGTCTGCCAGGTGTGCCATAAACCAGCAGAACCTGTGAGAGCTGTGACACCAAGAAAGCACTGCATTACTTTCCAGTTTGTAAAATAAAGGGAGCTGAAGACAGTTTTCTAGAAGGTGGCTTGTAAATGGGTTTGGAGGGATTGTGGAGGTTGTGTGTGTGGCACAGATGTGAGCAGGGGGCTGGAGTGAGCAGCCTGTGGGCATGGCTCCTGCCAGCCTGGCTGAAGGGCTGGCACTGCGCTTTGGGCTCCTGTTTGTCACATGCAGAACTCCTGTCTCCCAGGAGATGCCTGCTCATGGGCAGGCACTGCACACCTGGTGAGACCTCAGCAGCAGGGCCCTGCCCGGGCCACAGTGGGGAAGTGAAGAATTGTGGCTCTGCCCCTTGGGGAGCCATCAGCTGTTCAAGCCATAAACAGCAACATTCCAGATGACTTGGCAGGGCGAGCTGCCAAAGACAAGCCAGGCCAGTTACACCCCTCAAGGGCCTGAAGGCATCCATGATCTGTCCCCTTCTCCCCATTCCCAGCAGCACTCTGGGTGAGGGGCTGTAGGGATGGGCTG
>VXAX01002702.1:10927-68084 GCA_013399835.1 Leptocoma aspasia
CCCCTCTTCTACGTAATAGTATGTAATTTCCTCTTCTGATTTTTCCCCTCCTCTCGGGGTAATCCTTCCGGTATTCTAGCATCTATCCCAATGGACCATCCCAATGGACTATCCTGCGGGATTTCAGGCAAACCAACCTCCATTTTCTTGCTGGCTTTACCCTGTGCCCTTTCCTGCATTTTACTCTTTCTTTGTCCCATCGCTGGGCATATGTTTAGGGATTTTTTCTACTTACCGCCTCGCTGCGCCAAGTTCCTCTTAAAAAAAAATTAAAGGATCTTGAGTTTTCTTACCGGTACTCTCTGCTCCGTTCTCCTTTTTGACTTAGTATTCTCAGCTTACTGGCCTCACGGTGAACTGTTCCGGAGGTTTTCTGCTGGAAATGAGCTCTCAATTGTTCTTACCAGACTCCCCGAGTCCTTGGATCGAAGAGGTTTACTGATTCCCTATCCCCGGGAACGTACCCTTCCCTCCTGATCCCCATGGTCGAACCCCTAAACTCCCCGAGTTACAGGCTTTATGCGTATTCAAGTTTTCGTTCACTTCCCCTGTGACCGACCCCTTCCCTTGCAGGATAGGGGAACTGCGGTCGTAGGGTCCGCACTCAATTTGTGATAAAATCATGTCTCTCACATGCGCTCAACCACACCTCACTCAACCACGCGATACTTACGGTCCTTTTTCTCACGTGGATTCTTTGTGCACGTAGATTTTATGAGTGAAATCTTACTGTGGTCTTGGAGATTTATCTCCGGTTTTCCTGAGAGCTCTGGGCCCATCCTATATTTGTTGATCGTTGTTATAAATTGAGGCGAATAATTTTGATTCAGCCTTTTTGTCCAATTAATAAATTTATTAATTAAGAGCAAGCTAGTAACAAAAGCGAAACAGCGCTGGGTAAGAGCCGAAGGGACTCGCTCCCTGTAACGGCCTACAAAGCCCCTCCCCCGCAGTTCTGTAGTTTTATGCTCTCTTATCTCCTGGTGTCGTAATCCTTCCCGTGTACTCTGCGTCTGCGCGTTGCCGTTGCTAGGTGGTCTTCTTTGCTCTGATGGTCTTCTCCGAAGAAGGCTTCTATCTTCTTCCTCAGTATTTTTTGCTGATCCTAAAGCAACTCTCTAGATATGGTTACAATATTTTAGCTCCTAACAATGCAACTATGCAAAAATACTTGGCAACCGTCTTATGATTCTGTGATTTGTTACATAAACTTATGGTTTGATTGCAAGCATCTACTGCTGACTGTGGACTGCATTTAGTTACTGCTATTCTGTATCTCTTGTTGTATGGTTTTGCTGTTAGTTTCACAAGCACCCCCTTTCTTTATTATTTTGATGAACAAAAAGCCTTTCAATAAATGGTGCTTAATCTATCATACACAATATAACAGGTATTGCTGTTAGAAATAAATGGGCCAGGAGGCAAAACTCCCTTTTGATGGTCGGGAGCGGGGCGAGCCGGGAACCGCCTCCTAGATCCTCTGAGCGAGAAAGCCCCGTAGCCCCGGCACCGCGTGACCCGCGAGCGGCGGGGAGGAGTTCCGGGGGGTGGGGCGGTACCTCGGTGCTGCCCCGCCCGGTCCCGCCGCGTCCCGCGCTGCTGAGACCGGACTCCCCACGCCATGGACCCGCCTGAGGAGGTGCGGACGCGGCTGGAGCGGTGCGGACAGGGCCATCTGCTGCGGTTCTGGGCCGAACTGGACACGGCGCAGCGCGAAGCACTGCTGGCGGCGCTGCCGCCGGGGCTGGGCGAGCACTGCCGGCTAGCGGCGGCGGCCGGGACCCGCCAGCGCGGCCCGCCCGAGCGGTTGGACGGCCGGATGGAGCCGCTTCCGGCCGAGCTGCTGGGCAGCGCCCGCCGCAGCGGCCCCGCCGCGCTGCAGCGTTGGGAGGCGGAAGGTGAGCGGGGCGCGAGGCCGCCTGTCCCTTCCGTTCCGAGGCTGCTGGGCTCCGGCGCGGGGGTTCGGGGGCAGTCGCGTTCCGCCGAGCCCCAGGCGGTGCGGGACAGGGGCTCCGCCCGGTAGGGCGCCGGGGCAAGAGGCGCTGCTTGCGGTGGCAGCGCGGGGCGCTGGGCAGTCCACCCCCGGCACCGCGTGCTGCCGAGGCCGGTGGCCGGTGGGTGGGAGCCGCAGGGACGGCGGGTCGGGCACGGAGGGAGAGAGCGGGGTCGCGGCTACACCCCGGCCCTTAGCGCCGGCAGCCGGTGTCCTCGGCCCGGGGGACTTTGGGTGGGGCACCGAGTTTTCACTCTGCGTTAGAAATGCAGCAGCCGAGGCCTCGCGGCCGTGCCTGGCAGGATCAGAAGATCTCTACAACTCCGTGCCAGGCAGTGATAGCCAGGTGGGGCTCAGTCTCTCCTCCCACATAACAAGCGATGGGATAAAAGGAAAGAGCCTCAAGTTGTGTCAGAGGAGATTAAGTTTGAATATTGAGGAAAATTTCTTCACTGAAAGAGTGGTGAGGCATTGGCACAGGCTGCCCAGTGCAGTTGTGGAGTCACCATCCCTGGAAGTGTTCAAAAAACAAGTGGATGTGACACAGTACAGTTTAGAGGGCATAGTGCTATTCTGTCAAAACGATTTACAGTATCTGTCATGAAAAATATGTAATACTAAAGGATTTAAAGGGGCTTCAAGAGAGCTTGAGAGGGACTTTGGACAAGAGCTTGGAGTGACAGAACAAGGGGGAATGGCTTCACACTGACAGAGGGCAGGGTTAGATTAGATAATAGGAGGAAATTGTTCCGTGTGAGAGTGGTGAGGCCTTGGCACAGGTTGCCCAGAGAAGCTGTGGGAGCCCCGTCCTTGGAAGTGTTCAGGGCCAGATTGGACAGGGCTTAGAGCAGCCTGGGACAGTGGAAGGTGTCCCTGCCCGTGGCAGGGGATGTAAGGAGATGGTCTTTAAGGTCCCTTGCAACCCAAACCATTCTATGACTGAGTCCCTGGGGAGGGTGGGAGCAGGAGGGGTTTCATTGCTGCTGAGCTGGGTAGCTACCTTCATGGGAGAATGAGCTCCCAGCCCACCAACAGGTGCAAAGGCTGGTCTCAGGTACTGATCCCCATCCATGCTGTGTCATGTGTGACAGGAGGCTGATGGGATCTGGGAGCAGAATGGATGAAAGAAGCCCAGGAAAGTCCATAATCCATGGGTTTTGGAACCTGGTAGGTGTGGGTGTGTGAAAGTTAGGGGCAATGAGGGAGATGGTGGCTGAATGTGCTCTTCCCACAGCATGTAAATCTTACATGTATGTCCTTTCTTCTAAGGAAAAAGTCCTTTTACATGTATGTGCTTTTTTCTAAGTGCACACTCTATTTATAAGGGCTCATATGTGACTTGGATCATTCTTTATAAAACATAACAGCACTGTTAAAAAATAATTTAAATAAAAAAAAGAAAGGCAGGAAGACCCACCTGGGTTGCAGAGATACTTGCCTAAATTGTGACAAGTGGCTGCAGAGCCTTGGCCCAGCATTGCCAGTAAAGAGGTGAGGATGTGTGCACAGGGGAGTAAAATTTTCCAAGCAGAAACAGAAATAGAAGCATCAAGGTCACAGGGCAGAGGAGCTTTTCTGCTGTCAGACTCTGCTCGTGGGACTGAGTGGTGATGGAAGGAACATAAGCCGGCACAGTGAATCATAGAATCCCAAAATGGTTTAGGTTGGAAGGGACCTTAAAGACCTTCTCATTCCACCCCCTGCCATGGGCAAGGACACCTTCCACTGTCCCAGGTTGCTCCAAGCCCTGTCCAACCTGACCTTGAACACTTCCAGGGATGGGGCAGCCACAGCTTCTCTGGGCACCCTGTGCCAGGGCCTCTCAATCCCCACAGGGAACAATTCCTTCCCAATATCCCATCATCCCTGCCCTCTGGCAGTGGGAAGCCATTCCCTGTGTCCTGTCCCTCCATCCCTTGTCCCAAGTCCCTCTCCAGCTCTCCTGGAGCCTCTTTAGGCCCTGGAAGGGGCTCTGAGCTCTCCCTGGAGCCTTCTCCTCTTCAGGTGAGCACCTCCAGCTCTCCCAGCCTGGCTCCAGAGCAGAGGGGCTCCTGCCTTTAGAGCAGCTCCATGGCCTCCTCTGGACTTGCTCCAGCAACTCTGTGTCCTCCTGCTGATGACCTCAGAGCTTAAGGCAGCACTGCTGGTGGGGTCTCACCTGAGCAGGGCAGAGAATTCCCCCTTCTCACCTGCTGCCCCTTGTGGTATCAGCCCAGGGCACAGGGGCTTTCTGGGTGCCAGTGCACTTGGTCAGAGCATGTTGAACTTTTCATCCACCCACACCCCCAAGTCCATCTTGGCAGGGCTATTTGAGAGCGTCACAGTAAGGAAGAAGGGACCCTTTGAGCCCTAGAGGCAGATGGGGCTGGGTCAGGGCCCGACAGTTAAACTGACATCTTAATCAAACTGGGTCACTTGTCCCCCAGCCAGCTAGGCGAGTGAGGAGCTGGAGTCTGCCTTGTGCCACTGGCTGCAGCATGGAAAGGAAAGGAAGGCCAGGCTACCTGTGTGGGCTGGCCTTGCTGGTTGCCAGCACTGCTTGCAGTAGCCCAGGTCTAATGTGTTTGGGATCCTGCCACTGTGCCCAAATCATCTGCCCCTAAATTGCGATGGCTCCAGGCCATCTCAGCCTTGCAGGCAGCCTGAACTTCTACAAGAAGGGGTACATGCATATGTTCAGTTTCATTTGGTTTGTTTTTATGATCCTGTTTAAGGCTGAAGAGGGATTTTTGTTTCCTGGAAGAGGGCAATCAGGAGCAAAGACTTTGTTCCTCTGAACCCAGGCATTGCTGTGTGTTCCTGCAGACGTGGCAGCATCCCTGCATGGCATTTCCTAGTGGAACCAGTGTCTTGAGCACAGGCTTTGCGGGATTGTGGGTCTCTGAGGGGATGCAGCTCTGAAAGGCCTTTGTTTGCGGTGTGTTGAGCAGGCTGGGAGCAGATGAGCCATCCCAACCTGCTGCCCAGTGTCCCTGAAGCTGCATGGCTGGTACAGCCCGTGGCTGTCGGGTCATCATCACACTGAGCTGAGATGCTCTGTGCTCTGTCCGTGGGTGTCTGAGCTCCCTACAGCTGCCACCTGCATTGCATCCTCCAAAGACTGAACAGCTGAAATGATGTCTCCTCCTTCCCCCTCCCGCTTCTTCTATGATAAAAAAAGATTAATAAGAACCAGACAACTGAAAACTTGTCTTGGGAACACCTGAGATATTTTTAATAGTTAAAAAATGAATACTATTGTTATTGTGTCTCAGATAACAAAAGTGCCCGTTCAGATTTGCTTTCAGATCCTAAACACCAACATTTAACAATCACGTTTTCCGGGCAGCCCTAGGAAGGGTGGTATAAATCAAACACAGACACAACCACTTTTTCTATTCTGTCAGTGTTTTATTAATGAAATCTAAGTCATGGCCATGGGCTGAGGTGTACCCCATTTCATCAGAGAGTTTGATGAGTCATTCTGGTTATCTGATTGCTCTGCAGAATTGAAAAGTTTGGAGTCTTCTTCTCTTGCTTGATCAACAGCAGTTGATTGACTGCTGTTGTAATGGGACTGATGTGCCTGTTCAGTAAGAGAATTCAGTCTGTTCTTGCAAGACCAGTCTGTTTCTCCTACAAAATCTATTTTTGTTTTTTTTAATTTTTGTGCAGAGTAGGACTGACTGCAGCATTGGTGGGTATCTCAGCAGCCAACACATTTTTTCTTTAGTTGAGCTGTTTGTATTTCATACACTGCAGAAAATAAGGTGGATTTCTTTTTTAAGGAGATAGAGCTTTCCATTGCAGCCAGATGAGTCAGTTCTTATGAGCTTTAGTTGTGAATATTGGTAATTTTACAGTTGGGAAGTCAGAGCAGAGCTACTTATTCAAATTTTTGGGGCTATTTGTTTTCATGGTGACCTAAGATCAGAACTTGGAAAAAACTGTCTGGGTTGTAGGGCTGTACCATAAATACTGAAAATGCTGTAAATGATGGGATACACTCCTCTGTTTGGGTTGTTCATGTGCACCATGGTGAGCCCTCCTGGAATATGGCCCTGTCAGTCTGCTGGATTGTAAAAAAAGTGACATCATTGATGTTATCAGTGATACTGCTTTAGGTTTGAGTTTATCCTGCTGAGGTTGAGGTTTCAGTCCCTGAAGTGAGAAGCCCCTCCAGGAAATGGGTGTGAGATGCCAGCTCCCCTCATGGCAGATCCCATCCCCTTGTCACTGTGTGGAAAACTTTGGAGAACTGCTATCTCCTGTGGGGCATCTGCATTTCAGTGGGGTGACACCAGCTGTGGCACCTATGAGCTGTGGCTGGGAATTGTAGCTCCTTGATGCTGTGGAGCAGAGTCAAGGACCTCCTTGACTTTCCCAATACAGTGTTCACTCTAGAGTGTTATGTGAATGATGCTCTTGGTCACAATCTATTGCTCTGCAGAAATGTCTAATTTGGGATCTGTGGGATGTGGTCTGTTGGATCAGAACATGAGTGTGAATGTTGGTGTGAGGCTGGCAGTGCAAGGGGGAGATGCAGCAGGGCAAGTACCCGACTTGTTCCACTGGTGGGTGAATCTCAGTTGCACCCCAAGAGGGGACCCCACATGCTGCAGCAACTGAGACCAGCAAATGCTGAGCTCAGACCTCAAGCAGCTTTTAAATTGCTGTGAAATACTTTAGCTCAAGTTTCAGTTTTAGATGATTTTGAAGAAAAATAATTCTTAAAAATGTTTTAATTGCCCGTTTCACAGAATCACAGAATGGTTTGGGTTGGAAGGGACATTAAAGACAAGATTATCTTGTTTTAACTCTCCTGCTGTGGGTGTGGATGCCACCCACTATATGAGATTGCTCAGGGCCTTGTCCAGCCTGGCATTAAGCATTTCCAGGGATGAGGCAGAACAGTTTGGAAGTGTCCCATGGCAACTTTTTTAGGATTTTTTTCCCCCTCCATAAATTCTTTCTGTGCTGGATCCCAGTAGGGAAACAGCCACCACCCAAGCTAGGGCATGAGAAGGTTTGGAGCCATGCTCTGGTGGCTCTCCATTCATCTCTTTCCCTTCTGCAGTGGTGGCCTGTGCTGGCAAACAGCTGAGCATGCAGGAAAACCATGTGATGGGACTGGGACAAGTACTTATGGTGTAAGTAGTGCCTGAGACCCTCTGCTCTGTACTTTGAGTCTCATGGGCAGCTCAGTGGAGGCACAAAGGAGTCATTTATAGCTTGTGGTTTGTTGTGAAATGCTGGATGTCTTATTTGCACCACCATGCAGCTCACCCAGATCCTCTGTGTCTTTTACATTACCAATTTAAACCCATTCAAGCTTCCTCTGCTATCCAAGGACCTCCCGAAACTTTGAAATCACAAGATTTCCACACACAGGTTTCTTAGGGAGCTCTCCTAATCCCACTTGAAGGATTGAAGATTTCCAGAGGTGGCTTCCAGCTTTCACTCCCGTGGCTCTGTGAGCCCAGAGGCTGCTCTACAGCAGAACCATGGCTGTGGAACTGTCTCCCTGTGTACCTGGACACCACCAACCTTTTTGGAAGGGGTGTGTTTAGGGAGAAAGTCTTGTGTTACTGCTGTGGTAAGGCTGAAACTTGTGAGCGTGGGAAGGGGAATCATGTTACCGCAATGTCATGGACAACTTAAGTCTTTGCTGAAAAAAATTGCTGGAAGCTGCGGTTTTGAGCAGAATTAAAATCGAGCCAGACTTTTAAAACAGCAATTGGTATTTTTGCTCTATTGTTCATTTAAATAATTACTTAAAGATTAGCATAAACTAAATCCTGTTTTTTTCTAATTCAATTTCTTTGGTCCCCATATCTTTCAGTCCAAATCAGGAATGTTTTAGCCTGAGCTGTGGTTAATGTGGGGTGTTTGCTGAAGGCTGGGGTGCTCTACAGGCTGTTCTTGGCTGTAGGAGCAGTGGCAGTTCAGTGCTGTGTGGTGGCAGAAGGCCCTGATAGCTACTGCAGCAAAGCTGTGGCTTCTGACATGGGCAAGCCCAATGTTTCTTGTATTCCCAGAGAAACTCAAAGTGTTCCCTAATGAAAAATCTTTCTCACAGTTGTCAGTCGTTATTGTGATGCTGACTGTAGAGAAGGCAGGGACCAAAGTTTGAGAGTGAGCTGAGTGTTTATTATGTGCTCTGGTTCTTCCCCAGTTTCTGGACTTCCCTGGTTTGTCAGGAGCACTGACATTGGTTTCAGTTAGATTGTGGAAGTTGTAGCTCCTCCTGCAGGCTTGGCTCTATTAGTAGCCCTGGCTGTATTACTAGCCCTGACTGCAGCTGTGTTCAGCTTCTATTGAAGCTGGAGCACAGGTACAGATAATTGATTAAGGCAGATTCCAGAAATCCTCATGCTTTACTCAAGATGATAAGACTTGGCTTCTTTGGGATATAGAAATGATAAGGGACCTCTGGAGTCCCTTCTCTAGTCCAGTCTCTACTTGGAACAGAACTGTAAACAGCCTGAGGCCAGGTCAGCTATAGCTTTACTTAAGTAAGCCTTGAAAACCTTAGGGGACATTCCTTCTTCTCTGAACGTATTTTCTAGTGCTGCACTACCTCCCTAGTAAAGATTTTGTATCTTAATTTGAATCTCCTAAGATGCAGCTCAGAGCTATTGTCTGTTTTTGCACCAATTGTTGCTTTAGGTGAGGAAACTGCCGCATCCAGGAGGTGAAATTCATTTTCTCCTGTGTGTGCAGTGGCATATTTCTCTCTGAGCTGCCAGCATTGAACTGGCAGCTTCTGGCTGTTCCCTGAGCTCTGCAGAAAGGCTCGGGAGAAGAACATGGGGTGTTGATTGCTTTGGGGGTTCTTATGTTCCCTTGGGCTTCTTTTCCTACAGGTTTACATCAGATCTCACAGAACAAGGTGGCAGTGCTGCTCTTGGCTGGAGGACAAGGAACCCGCCTGGGAGTCAGCTATCCCAAGGGCATGTACAATGTCGGGTTGCCCAGTGGCAAGAACTTGTATCAGATCCAAGCAGAAAGAATCCGCAAAGTGGAGCAGCTTGCTGGCAAGAGACACCACTGCAAGTGTGCCATTCCCTGGTAGGTGACCTAAAGCCAGACCTGCTGTGCAGGGCTCTTTGCATCCCAGTCTTGCCCATGTTGTCTTCAAGAAGCACTGAGCTGGGTGCTGTTCAGAGACAGGTCAAGAGGAGCCTTTTGTTGGCAGGATTTGCAATGGCAGTGGCTTGAGGAGGGCGTAGAGAGATGGGAGGTGGCAGGTCCATGTCTGCAGACCTGAGGGATTGAGTACTGCCTTTGTATCACTGACCACAACCCTAATTGCTGTACCTTGCTGGCTTTCCAAACAGCACTTTTCAGTGATTGTTGCAGGTGCTTTACAAGAAATTTCATCCATTTCTGCCTTCTCAGTTCCTGCATGGAGGACAACCTAGAGTTTGCCTTCCAAGCCCTTCTTCCTGCCCTTGTCCATTATCTGTGCAAAAAACCTCTTGCTTTGTGTTCAGGCCACCTCCTACTGTCACTATTTACAGTTGCCCGTTCTGCTGGCTGCTCCTGGCTTTCAAAAGAGATGAGCTCTGAGCAAAGTGCAAAATGTGAATTCTCTATGGGATGTGGCACCTGAGAGGAAGGCACTGAAGATGTGTCTGGAAATGTTTTCTGCTAAATGTTCTTTGTTAGACCATGAGGACTATGTAGAAATACCCTTACGGAATCAGTGTCTGGTCCAAGGCAGGGTTTTGTCAGTGAAAGAGCAGGTGTCTGAGGGCTTCAGGGTGCCCCATTGTTTTACAAATTAGAGGTCAAAGTTGATTCATACATTGTTTCCTCATGGAAGGTGAGTCCGTATTGTGCTTCTTCTTGAAGCCTTGTATACAGGACCTGAATTGCAAATACATCATCCCTGGTGCTGCTGGAAGCCAGGGTGGATTATTTGCAAGATGCTATGTCTGTTTTCAGTTCCCCTCCCGGGTGTGAAGAGGCAGTTGAAGCATTTTGCTGCCCCAGTATACCTGGCCCCAGGCTATGCTGTGCTACAGAGACGCAACTTGGGGATGGAGAATTGAGGTCCAGGCTCTCCTGTGTTGTTTCCTCATGCTGACAGAGGACCCTGTATTCCTGTGCTGATAGTTGTTGAAGAGTTTGATGGGCAGATGATGAAGGCGGCTTTCAAACAGTAGTGGAGGAAGAGACAGAAGCAATGTGGAGCTGAAAGGAAAGGAGAAAATAGAAAAAACTTATGACAAAAACAAACCATGCAGCCAACATATGGAAATACTGCTGTTTGCCTTGGCACTGAAGAGGTGCTGGCAGAGTGAAGTGGTCAGGGTTTCTACAGACATTTAACGTCTGCTTGAATATAGAGTGAATGAGGCTGTTTTCTGCCCTTTGTCTTGTTTTCCAGCTCATCCAGATGTTGTTCACATTTAGGGCAAGGCTCTTCTGTCCTGGCTGGAGCTGCCAGAGATGGATCAGAGAGATCATACCCTGGAGTATGATACAGGGTAGGATCATACCCTGATATGGTCATAGGACCCCATGTAGCCTTACCGCCGGATGAGTTCTGGAGGATAGCTCTCGTGTGCAGTTGCTCACCACAGGATGCTGCCGTGTCTCTCATTTCACACTCCTGGGATTCCTCTCTTTTGTGTTCAGTTTGTAGTTTTGCCTTTCGCTTGTGTTGTTCTTTGTCATTGCCCAGCCTCCATTCCTGCTCAGGTACATCATGACAAGTGAGTTCACACTGGGGCCAACAGAAGAATTTTTTGTACAACACAACTACTTCCACTTGGATAGATGCAACATTGTCATGTTTGAACAGAGGATGCTGCCTGCTGTCACCTTTGATGGGAAGGCCATCTTGGAGGAGAAGGGGAAGATTGCCATGGCTCCAGGTACCTGCTGCTCTTCCATACTGCAGTACTGTCATGTGTGTTAATAGTTGCTACAGGCCATCAGCCAGCCCGAGCATACAGAGCAGGCTTTGGGGGTCAGGGTTAATGCTTCCAGTTATGCTTTCCATAATGTGGAAAGGTTCTGCTAGTGTTTCAGGCTGGTAATCAGGAGCATACCTCTGTTTAGTTCTTGCTGGACATTTGACCACAGCACATGTTTTTTATCCAAGTCTGGGAGTGTTGGCAGGATTAGGAGTACTGTGGCTGCAGGGTAGAAAAAAGGTGCATTAGAAGAGCTCTCTATGAGGTGTCTGGAGTGCTGCCTCCTGTGGTGAAGGTCAGGAACTCAAGGCTGATAGCTGGAAATGGGTAAAAAAGCAGCAAGATGAACTCTTTTCAAAACAACAGCGATGTCTCACCTTGTAATGTTCTTTTAACCTAGACATGGTAAGAGACTTGGTGACGGCAGCCCAGTTGGGACTGTGTTGCAGCTGCAGAGTGGTTCTCCCAAGCTGACAGGGTAATCCCAGGAGTAACTGTAAATGGATGATCTGTGATAAATGTGCAGGTGTCTTTTGTACAGCTGCAGTTCAAGCCTTTGAAAAGGCATTGAGAAGTTGTGGGGGGAAGATAAACAGAGAATAAGATTTATTTTAGTCTTTCCCCTTGAAAGGCAATAAATACACTTTTGCCCTGTACTGGAGGAGAAGTGTAAAAGGCTTGTCCCACCTTCTGCATAGATTTGCCCTTTAGTATTCTCCCTCTGAGGATCTTACTAGCCTTCGTAAAGTCTCATAATGCTGCTCAGTGAGGCTGGTTCCCACAGTCCCACTCTACAAGTGAGAGAACTGGGGTGAAAAGAGGAACATGCCCCCCTGAACTATGTGGCTGAACTGGAACCTGGTACCACTGGCTCTTGGCTAGAAAGCATTCCCCAGTCTTCTGTTCAAGAAAGTTTGTTCAGTACTTTCTGCTTTTGCTCTGTTAGCTACAAAAAACCCACCCCAAAGTCACCAATGAGCCAATACTTTCTCTTTTCTCTTGCATTATAGATGGCAATGGTGGCTTATACCGTGCTTTGATGGATAATAAGATCTTGGATGATATGAAGCAGCGTGGAATTGAGTATGTCCATGTATATTGTGTGGACAATATCCTCGTGAAAATGGCAGATCCAGTCTTCATAGGTTTCTGTATTTCCAAAGGGGCAGACTGCGGTGCAAAGGTGAAGCAGTGCTAGCACTGGACTGGTTTCCCACAGGGAGTTTGGGTCTGATGACACTTGAACACTGCTGGCTGCAGGGAGCTTACATGACCTGCGGTGTTCAACCCTTTGCTCATCAGTAGCTCACTCTGAGCAGGTTAGGGTTGCTTGCTGCCTGCACTGCATTTCAAATTCCTACCCGTGGGCGTCCTCTGTTCTTCCCAGAGTGCTGTGGAAAGTAAACTGCAATTAGAGCAGGGACTACAGCTGCACAGGAAACGACATGCTGGAATTGCTTTGCCTCTACACCTAGCCCTTTCTACAAAGGAACTTGGGCTGTCTAGAAGCCATATTGGACTAGGTTGTGTTTTATAAATGCACCTTTAAGTCTAATGGAGGCATTTCTTATGCTTTGATGTGGAAGATGGGGAAAGTCTTAACAGCGTGGATTTTGTTAACCTAAAGCAGCAGGTGCCTGAAGAGAAATTTATGTTACTTGAGTCATTAGCACTGTTCAGGCAAATGGGGCGTTGAAGGCTAATAGTTGCAAACAGCTTTCTTTTAATGCCAGATCCTAGTCTTTGATAAGAAAAGTGCCCCCCAGTATGCTGATTGTTTTCAACTGGTTTGTCTTCTAAAAACCTGTCAAATTAAGTGGTTGAGTACTGGGCTTTATGTTGAATTGTTGGGCAAAATGTGCCTCCAGACTGCTCTGTGCCCCTTACACAGCCCTGAGGTGCTGGAGGATCAGCAGGCAACAGTCCTGTGGGATTGATAGTACTTGGAAGTTTCTTCCTTTTTGTCATAAACCTGTGTCCTGTGGCTGCAGGTAGTGGAGAAGGCCTACCCCACAGAGCCTGTTGGGGTGGTGTGCTGTGTGGATGGGATGTACCAGGTGGTGGAGTACAGCGAGATCAGCCCAGAGACTGCACAGCAGCAGCGCCCTGAGGGGGGACTGATGTTCAGTGCTGGCAACATCTGTAACCACTTCTTCACTGTTGAGTTCCTGGAAATAGTGGCCCAGTAAGTTCCAGCAGACCTTCTAGGTAGCTGTGCAGCCCAGAAATGCCTCCAAGATTGGGTGTTCCTGTTTCCCACTCTATAACTTCAGTTATGGTTATCCGCTGTGTTGCCTTTCACCTCCTCTCTCTTCTAAACAGCTGAGTCTCTTTCTGACAGCCCCAGCATACTCTCCAGGCTCTACCCAAAGAAGAGGTTCCCAGGTTCACTGTAACTAAATAAATTGAGATATACCAGTGCACAATCTTCCTGGGACTTCAGGGGTGAGCAGCTGTGCGGCTGCAGTGTGGTCAGTGATACGGCCCCACACCATGGATTTCCAGTGGGAATGTCAGCCATGCCAATGCTTGGGACAGCAGAGTTTGTGGGAGAGGGTGAAGTTGCGGGTGGACTCTGCACTTTTGGTGTTGGGGAATGGGGATTTGATGCTGGGCATTCAGAGAGCAGCTGTACAACTTTCCTGAAGAGCTTGAACCTCCCTTGGGTGAAGGATCTGCTCTGTTCCATTATCATCCCAATTAGGTAACAATTGGGGTTGCCTCTCTTTTTTTGTAACCTCTGCCTGCAATTTCAGCTTGATGCAAACTTCTCCCTCTCCTCTGACTGTCATGTCCCAGTGGTACAGAGAGGGCCCATGGCCAGGCTGCTCTGCTTGCGGAAGTGTTTCCTGGGTGTGATTCGGATCACTTGGGCAGGAGCAACACCCACAAACAGTTGAGAGTTGACCCAGAGCAGTAATGAGCCATCTGCTTCCCTCAAGTGTATTGCTTTTTTTCTAAGTGGGCTTGAACTAAATAAAATGGTTTCTTCTCCTTTTGCAGGAAATGGGAGTCACAGCTGAAGCATCATGTAGCCATAAAGAAGGTGCCCTACATTGACACAGAGGGAAATCTGGTAAAACCACTAAAACCGAATGGGATAAAGCTGGAGAAGTTTGTGTTTGATGTGTTCCAGTTCTCTAAGTTAGTGACAGACATCATTTTACTTTTCTCCTGCCCTTCTAAGTGTTTGTTTGAATGACTGTAGGTTGAAACAACCCATCCCAGGGAGCACATGGTTTGTGGGTGGCTTGTTAGGAAGGTTGTTGGACCTACACCTGGCTCCAATCCAACAGTAACGCTGCAGGCTCTAAGGGGAGCTCACAAGACACTCAGTGCTTGCGCCAACCCTTCTCCCAGACTGGTCATTCTGCTGAGGATGTGTTGGCTTGCCTGTCCTCTGCCAGCTTGAGAAAAAGAAAAGGAAATCGAGTGCAGAGCCAATGAAGCCCATATTGGAGTGTTCAGACTTGCAAAAATTGGGTCTTTCAGCATTGTGGCTTTCATGGCAACTGCAGCTGTGGTTACATTTTTGGGTGCTGTTAAGCCAGGGTTCAGCTCATACCATTTGTGCTTGGGAAACTGTTTACTTAAGTACAGTGGGGCCAAGTGGAACTGTCAGTGATCACTTTCCAAGTTCTGCAACATAGCTGGGAGTGCTGTTACATACGTAGTCAGGGGTAGTTGTGTCTAGGGAATGTAGGATTTTAGCAATTGAGCATAAATGTTGTTATAAAATCTATTTTTCCAAGGTCTCAAATTCAGCAGTGAAGATTCTGTTTTAGGTTTAAATAAATGCCAAAGAGAGACCTCGGGCAAACTGAATTATCTTTGTTCGGGGATTGTACTTCTCTTTTTATATTATTTCCTTTAGAATAGAGAGCTCAAGGTTTGAACCAGTCTCTGTTTCCTGACATGTATTAAATAAAGTAGTATCAAACTAAAGACAAAACCAGGGTGATGGGAACACTGTTGAGTTCTGGGCTGTGACAGGACTCATTTGCAAGCAGTGGTTCCTTGTGTTTTTTTAACAGCTCAAAACCACCTTGGCAGCTGTGCTTCGCACATGAAGTGCAGAAATGCACAGATGTTGCTGTGGGGCTTTTTAATTTGCATTCCCATTTCTGGTAAACAGCTGTACTTCACATTCACCTGTGAGGCCTCCCTTGTTGCTTGTTTGTTCCTGGGAGCTGCTGTCCTTTGTTGGTCCTTACCTACAAACTCTGAAGCAGAGGGCATTTCTTGGGGCATGGTGGGGTGCTCTGCAGTGAATACACTGCTCATGCTGTGCCTGAGCTCTGGACAGTGCTGTGCTCTGAGCTGTCTTGTCTAAGAACCTCCCACCGTCTAAAGATGTTTCTATGGCATCTCTGCAGAACTGTTGCTTTTTCTTTCCCCTGAGCATAGCTCCGGTAGGTTGGGAGGCTGCTGTTATATTCCCAAAGAGACAAGGCTTTGCTTGTGTTTCTCCATTCTACAGCCCTGGTACTCCTTAGCTCTTCACATGGGCAGTGGGCTTCCCTTGGCTTGACTGCCTCAGGCTGCATACAGCGCTTCTCCCAAAAATATATATGAGCCTTTCCCCATGAATGTTGTTGTTGCATTAGCGGGGCTGATGACTAGCTCTGGTTTTCATGATTATTGTTTTCTTCCCTTTGCTGGTAGAAATTTTGTGGCATTTGAAGTTCTGAGAGAAGAGGAGTTCTCGCCACTAAAAAATGCAGACACAGCTGACAAAGATACTCCTACCACTGCTCGGCAAGCCCTCCTGGCCCAACATTACCGCTGGGCTCTCAAGGCTGGGGCCAGATTTGTGGATGAAAATGGTTGCAGGATACCAGAAAAACTCAGGTATAAATCTGTGACCTTCTCTGCAGCTTCTCTGCTAAAAGTGCTCAGCCATGCCAGCTGGCCAATGGCACATGCTGGACTCTCCAAAACCAGGCATTATTGTAGTCACAGGGTGGCTCAGCGTGATTTTTGTTCAGCTGGTCCTCTCTGGATATGCTGGTTGTTGTCTGTTACAGTTTCTGCTCCTCTTAGGACTGTGGGTGCTCCAGGTAGTTAGCACTCTCTCTGGGCATTCTCTCTGGCAGATCCTGCTCTGCCCTTCCTATATGAGTAATGAGTTGGCCCTTCCTATAGCACCTCGTTAGACAGGGGCAGCCTTTTCCATCACTCTGGATGGAATGCAAGGAATTTTAATTTGTAGGCCCTGACAGTTTTTCTGACTGTGCCCCCAACAGGATTCTCAGGTGGTCTTAAGGATCAGTTGTTAGAGTGATTACCAGTTCGGATACCTTCCTGCATCATGTGTAATGGAAAGCTGCTTTTACTCCATGGGGCTATTACTTTATCAACTTACGGTTCAATAAACCCACAAGTTGTTCATTTTACTTGAAAAGCATCTCTGTAAAAGGGGTGTTTCAGTTTTGCTGAATAACATTTGGGGCCTATTAATTCCTTTTTATTTTCACACTTCGTTTTCACGTAATGTCTGGTGCATGTGACTCTAATAAATACCTTATCCTTCTGGATATCCTGTTTTGGACAATCTTTTGAAGAAGATGCACTGTTTTTTAACCATGGCAGGAAGTTAATCCTGTGTTCTCTTCTTTAGTCTCTCAGGAACTGAAAATCCTCCGGCTGTGTGTGAGATTTCTCCATTAGTGTCTTACTTTGGAGAGGTGAGAATAACTACCTATGGAGGAATTTTTAAGAGTGTGCAGGTATGCATCTGATTTCCTTCCAAACACAGGTGGTTTCTTTAGCCTGAGCTTGCTGAGAAATGGTAAGATCAAGGAAATAGGGACTTGGGTTCTGTGTTACCATAATGTGGTTCCATTATGATTTACTCTTCAGCAGTTTGTTCAGTCTCAGTTTTAGCCATCTGTAAAATGAGATTTGCAACAAGGCTGCAGTTTCATTAAGACTCATGAGCGCTTTCAGGTCTTAATGAGAAGTGCAGAATATTCAGATTAGAAAATCTGTGGGTTCTGTGTTCATTTGTGCTGATATCCCACAGTAAGTGAATCCTGACTGAGAAACGTGCTATGTGTGTTGGCTTCAGGGAAGCCATTTCTCAAGTTTGTCTCTCTGAAAATAATTGATCCTGAGAAACATAATTCCGTTTAGTAATGAGAATAGGATCTTCCCTGTGTTGGATGGACAGGGTGAGAAATAGTAGATTGCAGGAGAATGCATGGGCACTGTTTGCTAGATTTCCATGTGTTAACTTGCAAGTCAGCTAATGAGTTCACCACCTGCACGTGTTGAGGAATACACCTAGTGTAGGCACTAGGTGTATTCCTCAACACATGTAGGTGGCGAACTCATTGCAATCAATAGGTTGTCAGAACAAAATGAAAACAAGGCAATTTGACTTTTCTTTGCCAGGATTATTCTAATGTCAGTTAAGGACACACCTTCCCATGCTGCCCCCCCAGGAAGCTTGTTTCTGACATCAGGTTTTAGGGTTCCTTAGCGCTTCTGCTTCTTGAACCCCAGAAACACTTTCTGTCACTGGGGAAACTGTTACTCTTGCCTGACCTTAGTCAGTTGAGGACTTAAAATAGTGCATTTACAGCCTAACAATACTGTTCTCACACCTTCTCAGGGTCTGGAGGTGTACATGAAGAACAAAGAGTTCCCTTCTCCCTTTGTACTCAACGAAAATGAAGTGGAAATGCTGGAAAACTCTTGAAGTGGGAAGCCTTTTGTTTTCAAATCAGATCCATGTTTGTCAGATTCATTATAAGAACTGACAGTACTAAAATGTCAGCTATGAAGTGCATTATAAAAAAATTGCTTTGCAGTATCTGATTGATGCTAAATCCTCGCAGCAGTTGCATTTTACACACATGTGTGAGCTCTCCAGTTCTGTTTGGTAGCTTTGAAGGTGGTGTCTTTTACCTCAGTCTCTTTTGTATACTTGGATGTGAGTGTGAATTAGCACTTTCTGGGTCCTAAACAGATCCTACATTTCTTATTTACTGTTGCATATGAATATGGAAAAGAGCCAGTCAAGGCCTGATAAATCAGCTTCGGCTTCAAGAAGATTAAATTTCTTCAGTGCCTTATTAGGTATCTTGTTTGTGTTGGTGTGGTTGTTTTTGTGGTTTGGTTTTGTTTCTAAATCATGTGCACAGCTGCGGTCAGATTGACGTCCCATCCTGAAAAGTATGGAAGGACTTTGGATACTGAGGTTTTCTCTCCAGCAGTCAGTTTTTTCCCTAATCATGTGCTGATTAGAAGATCCAGTTCAGCAATTGATCTCTAAGCAGATCATACAGAGTCTGCTGTATGTAGGAATGGTGCTGTGCCTAAGCATTGCTTGAGGCTTGGAGTCCAAAGTAGAACAGACTAGTTTTGTGTCTGGGCTTGCTGGTGCCATGCCTAGATTGACTGCTCCTTACAGTTGTAGTGACTTGGGTTTTTTAAATTAAAAAAAAAAACAGAATATTTTCACAACCCTCTGCCCTTCCTGACTATAACAGTTTTCCTTTCCATTTCCTGTTTAATATATACCATATCCTTCAGACAAGGCTCTCTTGAGGTACCTGAAAGTAGTAAGAGAAACAAATCCCAGTGGTAGAACTTAATGCCTAGCCAAAACCAAAAAAAAATTACTTACTCTCAGCATCAACAGGGTACACAGTAAAACACCAGCCTCCACTTCTACAGTTTTTGTCCAGGTGATTTTCCAGCACTCTTTCACTTAGGAAATAATTCCATAGATGCCTTTCTTTTAGATATGTTACTAACCATAATGTAAAGATACCTCTCAGCTAGTGAAGGACACTAATTGTCAGAACATATGTAGCATGTGAACTCAGCCCTGGCCAAAGGGTCCCAGGGTAGCTCTGACCCTTGACCCACCAGTGATTCTTCCTGTTCAGTTTTTGGACACTGCCCCAGAAAGCTCATGCCCATCTAATGCAGAACCTGTGCTGAGCATACCCGAGTTGTTTCAGCCTTGATGAGGATGCGTCAGCTGCACATTCTGGTGGCTGGCCTTTGCATCAGGAATGTTCCATACTCTTCCCCTAAACATGGTGTAAGGGAAGGTAGCAAGAAAGGTGTTTCATGTGAAATGTTACTTCATGTATCAGCTTCTACTGAGGAATTGCTTATGCTATTTCATTAAGCATAATTAAATTCCATGGCTTTCTGCAATTTCTGGTGTGAAGCTCTATTCAGAATAATAGAGAAGGGAATGGGGAAGTATAAAAATTACTTTGAGAATAAATACAGATTGTAAGTATGCTCAAGTTTTCCAAAGAAAGCATCTAAATGTCAGTATCAGAGTTTTTGGTTGTAAAGTGTTTCTGCATGCACTTGAGTAATGATCCTTTCACACATGCAGACTGGCTAATGACCGGTTCTGATTATCTCAGTTGGCATGTGCAGCCAGTAATTAACATTTTTAGTATAAATGAAGCATTTGTCCTTGTCACCCAATTCTGTAGTCTTGTTGCAGTGTTTCTATGACACATTCCACTCCTGTCAGTCAAGTTTTATATCCAAGAACAAATTGTTTTATATTTGTGAGTATTGCTCAGCAGTTCAAGCACGCGTTTCTTTTACACTGCATTGTGCTATAAAGATTTCTTTTGCTTTTTCTAAAGTTCTTTCTCTTTTGAAGCTTCAGTTTCCATGCACACAGAACAGAGCTGCTGACATGGTCTTCAAGGTTGTTTTCAAGAAGTTAAATTAGAATGCCGAATCCCTTGTCTCTTGGGTTTTTTATTTTTTATGACTCTTCACATTTTAAACTGGAACATAAAAACAATTTTGCAAGAACTTTAACAAAAAAATCTGTTCTGTATGTAACAAAGTCTTTGTATGCATTATAAAATGAAAAAAAAAAGTACCTGAAACAAAGGGAAGGCCTGTAGTACTCCAGAAACTTCTGGACGTCTAAGCATTTTTAACAATAAAGACATTACTGTGATTTCTATGTGTTTGTTTGTGTTTCTTGTATGTGAGAAAAACACACTTGTTGTCTCTGTCCCTGTGAATGTTATCACCACAGCTGCAGGATGGTGTCACTGGTGGTACATCTGAAGACTGCAGTGCCTACTCTTCAGATTACAGGGGCATATAGAATTGAGCAGAGGGTGACTCCTGAAGGGGGTTGACATTGTGGAATCACTTTTTTCATCAGAAAACAGAATATTGTTTTCTTGTCTGCAGTGCTGTATATTTTTCCAAGCTTTTCAGCTTAGTTTATTGAGGGAAGAGAGTTTAATCGCAGGTGGTGGTTGTCTTGTTTCAAGTCAATTTGAGTAATATGGTTCTGAGTCAGTCTCACAGCTGGTGTGTAGGTAATGAGCACTCGCTGCAATGCAACTTTTACTTTGCTTTCCAATGAGAAGCACTTCTTAAACAGGGCTCTATTTATAGCACAATCAGTAGGGAAAGGCAGAAATACCTCACAAATGGCAGATTGCCCTCATTTGGGGGTTTAGGGCTGAACCCAGCAAATATCAGAAGCAAATCTTCCCTTTTTAACTCTTTCCCCCTGCTTCTCTCTGGACAGAGAGAGTGTTTCTCTCTTGACACACATGTGAAGGCTGGTGGGGATTTAAATGTTTTTAAGTTACATGAATCAGTAGTTGCCTGTGACAGGAAAATTAATACTAAAAATGAATGCATGCTTTAGGCATCTTAAATTGTTCTTCTGCTTATGTGCTCTTTGTATCTACCAGGATTTTTGATTGATTAGTTTTCTTAATCATGAAATGCTCAGAAAACACCAAATTTTCAGTTTTATCTTTAAATCTACTGTGAGGCGGATTCCAAATGTAAAGGCTCAAATGATGCATGCTAACCTGCTACTTAGGCACAGCTGGAGGTGAATTCAGTGCCAGCACTTAGAGCAGCAGTCCTAAAGCGGCTGCTTCAATGCTGCCTTCTTCCTATTGGACTGTGAACCTGAGCTAGAAGTTATTACAATGCCATGGCTCTGAATGTGTACATCACTAAACAATGTTGTTCCCTACTCCAACTGAGTATGTCCCTCCTTCTCCACAGGGAAATCTTTTATTGCAGAGGGAGTGACACACGGCTGGGGGGCTGTGGAGAAGCAGCTGAAGGAAACAGTTCTGTGGGATGAGAGCTTCCTGATGCATACCAAAATTCAGTGCCAGGTCTTATGGAAGGGTTTATTTACACAACTAGTTAAGTTGCTTTTCACCCACTCACATACATCCTCTCACAAATTCCAGTTGTCGGCTCTCAGGCCCATGTTCCCGGATTGCCTGCTGGAAAACTGTGTCTCGGTTTTTCGGTGGCAGGTGATAATGCCATCAGACAGCACTTCCCAGTCCTCTCGGAGGCAGCAGCACTTCGGGGTTTTCCCCGGCCTTGCTGACCCTTCAGGTGGGCGGGAGGAGCCGCCGTGTCCGTACCCCTCCACGGGTCGGGGCACAGTCCTCTGTGCCGGGGCTGCGCCTCACCACAGCGGCCCACTCCCAGCTCTATGGGGACTTGCACTGAGCTGATGTTCCTTATGACCTCCCACATGCACGTCTTCATTTCCAGTTCTTCCATGCCAATGACTCTGTGACTGGTCTCTATGCTGTAGTCTCACGACACCGAAGAACAGTGAGGATTCCCACCCTCTCCTTTGCCTCTCTGCCCACCCCGGCAGCTGCTGTCCTCGCTAGGTACGGCGCGGTTCGAAGAGGTGCGCCAGGACAGCGAGAGGCAAGGGCAAAATCAACGCAGCCCCGACCACCCCCGACCCGGCCTGAAGCCGGAGCCGTAAAGTAGGTGAGAGGCTCAGGCCGAGGGCTGCGGCCTCGGGGCGGGTCGGCAAATGGGCAGCGCGGGCTGAGACCTCCTCCGGCCCGCCCACGGAGTGGGCCCGTCCCGACGGGACTTCCTCAGGGCCGGTGCCTCCGCGGCGCCGCCGGGCGCGCTGGGTTCCGCCTCGCCCCGGTGCCACCGAGCGCGGACGCGCCGGCGCCAGAGCGGAACCGGAAGCGGTTGCCGGAAGCGGCCGCTCCGTCCCGCGGGGCGATGGCGGCAGGCGGCCCCTGAGGCGCCGCCATGTACTCGGGTGCCGCCGCCGCCGCGGGATCGCCGCGCCGAGACTTCATCTCCGTCACTCTCGGTCCGGAGGAGGTGGTCGGGGTCGGTGGCTACAACAACAGCAAGGCCTGGCGGCGGCGCTCCTGCTGGCGGGTGAGGGCCACGCGGGGAGCTGTGCGGTCCCGGGGGTATATACCCGGGCTGGGTGCGGGTGTCACCTGGCGGTGGGGGAGGGCTGTTGGGCGGTCAAGAGTGTCCCTGGGCTTACGTGGAGCTGGATTGTCATGGGGGACCTCGCCAGTTCCGAGTTCCGGCCGTGGGCTCTGGGCGCTGGGGCGGCCCCGCGCTGGGCTCTGCTCTAGGAGTGCTCGCGGGGCTGCTCTCCGCGGGGTAGGGGTGTGAAAGGTGCGGGCTGGCTGAGGTATCTCCACGTCAGGTCGTAATTTTCACGAATAAAGCTGGGACCGGGGGCATACGGTAAAATCCTGCCCTCTGCTAGTGGACATTTGAGGGGCAGCACTTCGCTCTCTGGACAGGAAATGAGGGGAGTGAGATTTGGTCTCCATGCCTTTGTTCCCTGTGTTAAGGCTTAACGGGAGAGTCCTGTCTTCTGCCCGTGGAGAGTAAAAGGACCAGTTCTGCTTTCAGTGTGAAAGCTGAGTGTGAGGAGAGGGGTCCTTTGGCAGAGCTCTGGGAAGTAACCTTCTTGTCCGCTTGTGGGTAGAATGGGCAGGCAGCTTCATGTGAGATGGGAGTCTTGGGCTGGGGAGTCTTGTTTGGGAAAGAGTGAGTCAGAGGCACAAGATAACCCTTGTTACAGACAGGGGATGGTGTATAGTCACCTATAGAGGATTTACAGGTCATCAGATGAAGTGTATGAAGAACTTGTTTAGGCACACAGTCCCACAGTTCTCTTTTTATTACCAGCTAGAGAGATATGGGCCTGAGTCATCACCCTTCCTTTTATCCTTATTGTTTGTGAGCAAAAATCCAGTAAGATGGTGGTGAATGCAATTAAAGCTTCTTTTCTGGTCCTACCCTGATGAACCACAGGGCTGCTGGATTTCAAGCATCTTTTTGCAGTGGGGAGAGGGTCATAAAGTTTGCCAAGCAGGTAGAACTGAAGATGACACAGTGGGACCAGCATCTTGCAGTGTGCACAGAGAAGGGTGTACAGTATTCCTGTATAGGCAGCAGTGCAGGTGGAAGGCAGGAAACTGCTGTGGGATTCACAGTGTGAGCACATTGACAGTTCTGCACTGAGACAGTCACGGCCTCTGGCTGTTCCTAAGAGGATGAGGACTGTGGGAAGTACTGTGGGGTTTGTGGGAAAGGTCGTTTCCAAGTGTAGCATTGGCAATGAAGTTCCCTCTCTGGGAATACCCAAACCAGAGTTAGTGAATTTCAGGAGGACTGTTGGAAAAGTAACAGTGACAATTTAGCTCTTAATGTTTAACTCCAGCTTCTCTCTCTGTAAATGGAGGATAATGTACATTGGCCTCTTTCAGGTTAATATAATTTGCTGACAATTTTTCAGTGATTGTTGCGTATAATCTAGTGCTAACAATACATTTTTGCTCAGGACTAAACTTGAAAAGATTGTGTGTTTGTTTGTTGTTGTGGTGTTTTACTTGATTTTCACACTGGTGCAGGATGGTGGCTTTTTTTTTTTGTGGTGCAGAATTTGTTCTGTGTGACAGTTTCCATACTTGTCAGAGCTAGGATACCTGACTTCTCTTTCACAGATCGATAGAGTATTCTAAGTTGGAAGGGACCCACCCTTTAAACAAACGGCCCATATGAGGATCGAACCCACGACCTGCCAGTGATTGGTGCTCAGCTTATTTTGAGCCTTTCTTCTTTGCTGCAGTAACATTTTTAGCTTTCTTACCATTTTCTTCTGTTTCTAATTTTGCATGTGCACTCTGCAGTCCTTCCCCAGCCAGGAGGAAAGAGGCTTTTGGCTGATTTCCCAGTTGATAGCTGGGCAGGTGCTCAGGTCAGCCAGTGGAGGTTGTGATCAAAGTCAGCTGTAGTTGAAGCTTTCTGGCAGTCTTGGCATTTGGCAGGTTCTGAGGTTCCTGCAGCAAGTGGCTCTTAAGTTTTTGTGAGCTTCTTGTGCCTTGTGCTAGCTGGTTGGATTTCTGTTTTCATTGTCATCAAAGAAAATAAGCAGTGGATATATGTAGTTGGAAACAGGGTAAAATTAAACCTACTCAATTTTGTGGGTTTTAATCTCAATGAACCAATAAGAGTTTATTTTTAACTAAGTAGGTTCTTAATATCATGCTAAATAGTCTTTCTTTCACTTTTCTCTCCTAAAGAAATGGAAGCAGCTGTCCCGACTCCAGCGAAGTGTCATTCTCTTCCTGTTTGCATTCTTGGCAGTGTGTGGACTAATTTCGTACACAAGCATGGGGGAAACATGGAAAAGTATGTGTTCTGTACAGCTCGGAATTGCCAGAATGAGGTGTTAGAGTTAGGAGATTGTTGTGGGTCTTATAACCAGTTTTAATTTCCATTGGTAATGACTGGGTATATTAATTAAAGTGCAGTTCTGAGATGATTTTATGTGATGTTTGAGTGATGTAATGCTTAATCAAAATATGTAGTTGGAAACAGGGTAAAATTAAACCTACTCAATTTTGTGGGTTTTAATCTCAATGAACCAATAGGAGTTTATTTTTAACTAAGTTGGTTCTTAATATCATGCTAAATATTCTTTCTTTCACTTCTTTTCTCTCCTAAAGAAATGGCAAGGGCAGCTGTCCATATTCGAACCTTTTTGTAAATAGTTTCTTTTTCCTATATTTTTCAGTATTAATACTGTTGGCCTTACTGTTTGTTTTTTATTTCATTGCTGTTTCCCCTAAACTCTTCTTACCTCAACCTGTGATCTTTGCCTTCTGTGCCTCCAATTTTCAACTAATCTACCCCAGAGGGAAGGGGAAGGGAGAGGGGAAAACAGACAAGGCAAAGAGAATGGCAGTGTGGTTTATGTGGTTTCAGGGAGCACTGAACTGGGGAGTATCATTCCTAAACTATGACAGTTAAGATTAAGATTATGATTAAAATTTGAAGGTTTTGAGTGTGTGTTTTCATTATGTTTGTATGTAGATATGGGTAGTTCAAATGTAATCACTAGAACAGGTAAAAAGGTAATCCTCTCTTGGTTTTGTCTGCCTGTCAGTTTAAAATTCTAAGCATTTGGGTAATGCTAATAGACATTTACCTCTGATATTATCTTATTAATTGTATTGAAAAATTGAAATAGTTGCAATTTAAAAAATCCCCATGTGCCTTTTAGCAGCTCCTTTTATATTAGGGAGAAGATTAATACCAAAATATTATTTATGTCTAACAATTAGTGTTGTGTTTATCAGTGCTTTGTGAACACAAACAGTTTTTGGAGGTGTATCTACTGCTTGTGTGCAGCAAACTGTTATAAATTTCTAACTGCAGCCTTAACTGTTGATTCCTTGTGCTGAGTAGTTTTGTGTGTCTAGGTATAACAAACAAATCGTTGGATGATCAGAGAACAGAACAGGAAATTCCTAGATTAAAGCTGGCAAATCCAGCTGTTCTACCAGCACCTCAGAAGGCAGAGGCCAACCATGGAGACTACCCTGAGCTTTCACTACAGGTAATGTGAGAAGAAATTAGTTTTCTAATGCCACAAAGAATTTGTGAAGGCAAATAGTGCTTGGTTCCAACAGTTGTTGTGGAGGAAGGAGTTAGAACTTGCTATAAAAGTGTGCTCTTGGTGGAATGCTGTCCTCTCAGGAAGCATTTTGGTGTAGTATTTCTTGGCTTTATCTTTTTTATTTACATGTTCTGTATGCTGTTCTTTACTCACTGCTCTGCCCAGGAATGCCAGGACTTTAGGTCACAGTGACCTCTTACTTGAGGCTTCACTCGTGCTGTGTGCATCAGTCTCCACTCTTGTGAGGAGCCTGGAGTCATGGTTTATCTGGGAGCTTGAGAAATAGCATCAGAAAGAGCAGATGATAGCAGGTTTTGAAGGGTTACATTTGTGGGGAATGCAGTGGGAAAGGAACATCAACTGACTGTGTGAATTAGTGGAGCAAAGGAGTACTGGTTACTGTGTTTGTCATGGATTTATCTCATGAATTCAGAGATTTTCAGTTAAAGAATTCAAAATTTTGTACGAAATCTTTTCTTCATCGTGCAAAAATGTACATGTATTACTATATAGTAATTCTTGGTATTTACACTGGCATTGTGGAAACTTTTTTTTGCATTCTTTTTGCTAAGTCTTGTAAATTTACTGTGCCTAGTAAAATGGAATCAAATGTCTTTACAATCCTTTGTCACTGTCTTGTGTTAAATGAATACCTGGTAGCAGTAGAGGTAGTTTAGAAGTAATTTATCAATGTAAACTTAAGAACTGTATCATCTTACCAAGAGTTTAAAGCGAACAAAACCACAAGGTCTTTAGCATGCCTTCCATTCAGGTCAGCATTTGCCTGCTGCAAAACAAACAAAGGAAGATCTACCTGAATTTATGTTTAATACTGGAATGATGTTGATTTATGGTTTGAAATTTTACCACCTCTGCAACTTACCAAGCACATTTTTTGTTTTCCTTTATATTCTCAGAAGCCACCAAAACTGGCTCATGTTCGGCGTGGTCCTTCCAATCTTCAGATCAAGGCACCATGGAGAGGCACGAGGCTGAAGACCCAACACGATTCCATGAGGGCTGTAGAAGAGCTGGTCAAAGTGGATAAAGTGGAGAAAACAGAGAAATCCATTATCAGGTAGAAACGTTTCAGGCAAGGTACAGTGCTTCCTCCTTGCCTCTGCCAAGATCTATTGAGTGTTGGAGTGAAAATTTTAAGGGCTTTTTGTTGTATGTGTCTGAGGTTATTTTCTTTCTTTGCATGGGTTTGTTCTCAGGCCTGGCCTGATAGCTGCTGGTATTACTAGGCTGATAGGTTTAATTTTGATGAATGTGCATTTTCTCTGTTTTTACTGTTTGCATCACACAGCTGCAGAAGGTTTGAAGCCCTGCAAGGCTGGCTGTATTTCCAATGCACTTAGACACTCTTAATCTTCAAAAGGATTCTCAGTGTCCAGAGGTTTCTGCTATTTGTTGTAATAAATGTTAATGTAATGGTATCAATATAATAGTGCTACAAGTGTTATTGTCCTGGGCAGATTTGGAAAGTGATAGCAGTGTCAGTGCTGCTTGTGGGTTGGTGCCACTAAACACAGTGGGCCCAGGCCATCCAGGCAGAACTAATGGATGTGTATGTAGTTGTGTGCATGTAACACCATGTGCTTGCTTCTTTCTATCAAGATATCTCATCCCTTGTACAGATCTAATAGTATCTTTAACAGAAGGTCTGTGCTTCTATGGTTATGGAAGTGTTTTGATTTTGGAATAATTGAAGGAAAGTAACGTGGATATAGAAAAGACTACCAAAGGTTCAGCAGAGGTTCTTCCGAGTTGGAACAGGAGGCTTGGTGGTTCTGTGTTTTTATGTTCTCTTTAGCACTGGCTCAGGTAAGCTGATCATAGCATCAGAACTGTGCCTGGCTCAGCATTTTGGCTGTCAGTATTGTCTAAAAGTGTTTTATTGTTTTGCTTTTGCTTGTGCTGTAACTCACAGAATTAAACAGGTGGTAACAAGAGAACTTAAAAGAGCAATGAAAACATAGTGAAGACTAATTACAAATTTAAAGAATGAAAGTAAGAAATGAAATATGGCATTTATCTAAGTCAGAAGATATGCTGACTGTAAACAATATAGACTTTAAAGGTCCTCTAAGCCTAGTTCCCTTAGGAAATATATAATGGGCTCAAAGGCACCATACCTTTGTATTAAATGGTATGGTCGAGATTATTTGATCTTGATATGAACTTGGCTTGACTTGACTTGAAATCCATTCTGAAAGACTTCTCCTTCAGGAGATTCTTCATAAAAACCTGTAAAATCTGATTTACACATCTGTTGTGGCAGAGAAGGCTTGTGATCCCTTGATAGCAAAGTTAGTACTTTGAGCATCTCATCCTTTGTACTTAATCATGAGTTTTGGTGATCATCATTTATGTGGTACTATTTAGCATTAGTAACCACTGTGGTCATTTCAGAGCTGGTAGATAACAAATTGCTTATAAAACAGCATTTTCAGGTGTTTGATTTATTTTAAGAAGTTTTTTATTAAATTCCATTGCCAAGATATTTAATGAAATTCCAAGAGCTTGTAACACACATTTCTTAATCAAGTAAAATTTCTCTGCAAAGAAAATTTCTTTGAACAGAAAACTTACCTAATGGGCGACATAATTATTTTGATCCCTGATACAAAATCTAACTTCTGTTTTATCAAAGTATTGTGTGATAAAGGAAATACAGAGGTAAGTCCCATTCATTTCCATGATTTTCTGTGACCAAAATAAGTCTTAATTACAGTCCCTTGTATTTGCAGCTGGAGAGGAGCAGTGATAGAACCTGACCAAAGCACTGAACCTCCATCCAGTAAAATAACGGAACCAGAAAAACCTTCATCTGTGGAATCTGAAGACCAGAAAGAACCAGGTAAATAGGACAGCTAATGACACCTTTTTTTGTTTGCTTTTATTATTTAAGTTGTGCAATTCTTCCCCATACACATTATTTTATTTATTTATATAGATTAAGGGAAACAAAAAGTGTAGGAGAGATTGCTTGTCTAGAACAGCCTAGTTTTTCAGTGTTCTTATTTCACTATGCCAGCCTTCATACTTGTTAGGCTTCAGAATTTGAAAGTAAATTTTGGAGAGAAATCTTCGAAATACAGCCTCTGGGAGGAGGATAACCTAAAAAAGGAGGGCATGAAAGAGACAGCTTCCTTTTCAGCTGTGCCCTTCCTTTTGTTCTGCAGATATAGGGAAAGTGACTTTTTCCCTGAACTAAATGGAACTGTTTTTAAGGCTCACCAGAAAGCTGCAGAAGTTGTTTTTGAAGTTGCTGTGCTTGTGGAACAAAGAACCTGTTGTTCTTTTTCTGGGTTCAGAAAAGAAACCAGGAAGTTCTGGTGTGATAAACATGGTATATTTCAGCGTGATGTATTTGCACTTTTGCAAGCTTAATATTTATGAGGTTAGTTATGCTGCTTGGTATTTCCCACTCTAGAAGTCTTCATTCATAATTTTTCAAAATTTCAGCTAACGGCTTGAAATTTTTCACGTTCAATATGTAACGTAAGCTCCACTTCATGGCAAATTGCAAGCAAAAAATCAGTGAAACTATGGAAAAAGACATAGTTTTGCCAAGACGAAAAATGTAAATTTTCTTTCTATTTTGGTATTAAATAGAAAGTTCAATAGAAATAATTTTGTAGAAGTGATTTGAAAGTTAATAGAAAGCAGTTAGTAAGAGAGGGAAGATGAAGAAAAAATGTAACATATTGAATTAGCTGAGGATTTTATTGTTAAGCATATGGATTCAGCACATGAATTACCATGGATCTTAATCTGGTATTTCCTGACTTTCATCTTTTTGAGCTTTAGTGATACTCATCTGCAATTGTGCATGTGATTATTTTATTGTTTTATTTGCAGAAGTGACAGTTTCGTTGCCAGGGAGAGATCTCTCTTTCCACTTGGCTGAATTGCTGACTGGAATCACTGACTGTTCATTCTGCAGAGGAAAGGCTGTTCTGAAAAGAATAATGTGAGGGTGGTTTTTCCATTGCACTGATTGGTTAGTTTGGAAGAAGTTCTGTTTTCGGTGGAATGGAGTAAAGTGGTGCATAGTAGAGTTCCATCAGTGCTCTGCAGAAGTCCTGAGCAAGGTGCTGTTTCTCCTTTGCAGTGCCCATCAATGAGCGCCAGCTAGCTGTGATTGAAGCCTTCCGCCATGCTTGGAAAGGGTACAAGGATTTTGCCTGGGGCCATGATGAGCTGAAGCCTTTGTCCAAGTCCTACAGCGAGTGGTTTGGACTTGGGCTTACTTTAATTGATGCCTTGGATACCATGTGGATTTTAGGCTTAAAAGAAGGTATTTTTTTTCCTCTTCCATTTTTTTTTCTCTAAAATAATTCCTTAATTTCTCTTCAGGCAGTGCATATTCAGAGTTCTTTGAGGGGAATATTTATTACACATGGCCTATAAATTTACCTTCCCTGTGAGGGTAAATACATACGTACATATATATGTATACACAATGTATATATCTGGTAGAATTTGAGGAATGTTTTAAACATAAACGTCCTGGTCTTTGTTTCTGTACTAAAACCTCTGTGCCATTATACAGCCACTGGAGGCTTTCTGCCCATCACTCTTGGGTAGTTTGCCTCTGTGTTCCTCACTGGTTTTATCACACCTAATACCAATATTTCATATATGGATTTAAGAAGGCTGTTCCTGTAAGGAATCCATGGATGGAGAAAGGGAGTGCTCAGTACCTCCTTCCTGAATTTTGTTGTCTGTATTTTTGAGAGTTATTCTGGAAATGACCATGTTAGAAAGCTTTCAAACAGATTTTAAAAACTAAGCCAAAAAATTTTGCAATTCTGTTGCAAAAAACTGAAATGCTTAATTAGTATTTAACACCATTTTTTTTTGTTGTTGGTTGTTTGGGTTGATTGGGATTTTTTGTTGGTGATGCAAAGGTTTTTTATAACGGTATTTAAAAATTTCTGGAACTGTATCTATTTAACCATGGTCGATAGCCACCTTTGTAAACTTCTATTAATCTTGCAGATTTTTCTGTCAAGATAGGAAGAACAGAGCTGCCAGTGAGGGTACAATAAATACTCAAAGTATTTCATGGTTCTTTCTCTTCTACCTTTGAAGTTTGTGTAAAATGATATGTCATGTGTGTGCAGCTCTAGGCCTATGCAGGCAATCTTGAAGTTTAATCAAGTTGTCAGTGTGCTCTTCTTTTTCCTAAAAAATTATTTGTGAACTGAGTAGAGTTTCTAAAATAAATTATTAGTATTAGAGATGTGTTTAAAATGGGTTCTTGATGAGGGCTTCTTTCTATGTTATATCTGTTCTGCTGACTGCCTTAGAGAGCTCCTGGGGTTTCTTCTGAATAACAAATGCTATGTAAATGCAAGTTCTGTTTGAGGCTGCTAGTCTTTCTTATCAGCTGATGAATGCAAAAGCTTCTGTGGCAGAGAACTCTGCCTTTGCTGTTGTACTGCTGACAGCACTGACTGGAGATTTTTAGTAATTCTTCTCAATGTGCCCAACATCCTGTATTTGCCCAGCATCCAAGACTGGAGGGTGCAAAGGCATCCATTTGCTTCAGAGTTTATCTCCTAAGGAATGCCTTCCATTTCTGGCAAACTGGTTGTTCTGCTGCTTCTAACAAGCAGGTGTTTCCAGAAGCTGTGAGATCGCTGAAATAGCTCAGCCTCCAATTGTGAGAGCTAAGCTGACTCACATGCACCATGGAGAGAGACCTGTGCCAAAGCAGTCATTGAATGATGGGGCTGCTAAGCTGGTTGATGAACCTAATGTAGCTTTTCTTTTAACCCTTCTTTTGAATTAGTAGTGTGATAAGCAAGCATTTTTGTTTCTAGAGAAAAAACTTGCAATGTCTTGCAGGAAGCAGGCTCCTGAGGACATTGCTAGGCTAAAGCTGTTAACTGAAAAGGTTACCTGTTACCTTGGTAGGTAACAGCTTTGGTTGAAAAAGGTTTAATTAAAACTACAAGGCTTTGTGGAAGTGTAACTAATTATCTGAGAAGTCAAATGGATGGATTTGAAAGATTTTAATTTCTGGACTATTTTAATAAATTCCTCTATTTCTTCTTTTCTTAAACTATTCAGGATTTTCTGTTTTGGTGGATATTTCTGTCTGTATGCATCTATGGTGTGTGCTGAATAAGAATTAAGCCAATGGTGATGAAACTTCTGCCAGCATGTGCTCTTCATTTTAATTTTCCACCTAAAATTATCATCTCTGTAGACAAATACAAGTAACTGTCATGGATATATGGAGCACTCATGTGTTTAGTTGTTGGAACATGCCAGAAGTTCAAAACTGAACTACCTTTTATGCTTTGCAGAGTTTGAAGAAGCAAGAAAATGGGTAGCAAATGATTTAGCATTTGATAAAAATGTGGACGTGAACCTATTTGAGAGCACTATCCGTATCCTGGGTGGCTTGCTGAGCACCTATCACCTCTCCGGAGACAGCCTTTTCCTGGAAAAAGCTGTGAGTGACTGGCCTTACAAATGAAACTGGGTTATGTATTCCATATTGGACAAAGTTGAGGGAAGATTCCTCAGAAAGTTAAATGTTGCTGTTTTTTTAACAGTTTCATATTTAAAGAGGTGGGAAAGGCATTTATCATTAAACTTTGAAGCCTGCACCTCTGCTCTCTGTACAACCTCAAAGCCTTGCTGTGTTTGTCACCTCTTCTTGTATGTCTGCTCTTCTGCTAATGAGTGGCTGACCATCATAAAGTTCATGAAACAAAAGAGGAAAGAAATGATTGGCAAAGGGTAGTAGTTATTTTTTGTTGCCCTTTCTGTGTGTCTTAACAGCATTGGCCACCTCATCAGATTAGCTAGATCAGCCAGTGACTGCATGATAGGGGTTGCAGCCTCAGATGAGGCCTGCAGTGCTAAGGACACAGTTGAAACTCTGCTCATTACTATAAATAAGTTAATGACTTTTTAAATTTCTTTAATTGCTTGCATCATCTAAAACTAAGCTGCTTCTATCTTTTTCCATCTGCTTTGTGAAGAAAATCTAATGGGATGTGCATGTGTATATATGTATTTTTGGTTTGTTTGTTGTTTTGTCCTGTGCTCCTGGGTTTCCTTTAGAAAGACATTGGAAACAGGCTTATGCCAGCATTTAAGACCCCCTCCAAGATACCATATTCTGACGTCAACATTGGTCGGGGCACTGCACATCCCCCTCGCTGGACATCTGACAGCACTGTGGCAGAGGTGACCAGCATTCAGTTGGAGTTCAGGGAGCTCTCTCGTCTGACTGGAGATGAGAAATTCCAGGTATGGAAGAATTAGTTGATGTCTCTCTCGTTTTTAATTTCTCTGCAGCTCTACCACTGACTCTCCATCAGTACTCACAGTCTCAGGAGTCTATAAGTTATGATAAATAAGTTGTGAAACTCTAGACAAGGGAAGAAAAAGAAACAAAATATTCTATTATTTTATTGAATACAAAAAGTAGTAGTGGAGATGAGTAATTATTTTTCTTCCTCAGAAACAGCTCTTAACCAGAAAAATAAAAATTTCTGAGTGTGGTTTCTTGATACCATTTTCTATATGCAGAGAACAAAACCGAAATCTTACCATCCAAGGAACTAAAATGTCACTCACTAGGTAAGAATCTGAGAGCAGGTTACCATATAGGGAGAAGTTAGTTGAAATAAAAAAATTTCAGAGAAAATATTTTCTTTTTGTTTGCTGATGATATTATTTTGAACTGTATCCACAGCTCAGTGTTGAAGAATGCAGTAATTTTAAGAACCTTAGCTATTGCTAAATAGATGTATTTAGTTGTTATTTTTGCTGAACTTCTGCTTTGCAGGTCTGAGTAATTCTGAGTGCTGTAGTACTGGCTTTTGAGTGGGCTTACCTTCAAGAAAAGAAACAGTTACAGTTGCTTCAGGGTACTTGAACATATCCAGAACATCGTATTTTGAGAGTCCAAAAGTCTGAAATCTTGAATTTAATATATTGCTCTAGCTGAACTTGATGTCCCTGATGCTAATTTGGGGAAGCAAAGTTACCGATCTGTTACTGGGCTATAGTGACTAGACACAGTTCTGTACCTCATTTATACATATTATTTATGTTTGCCATTTTATTTCTTGTAGAAAGCTGTAGATGAGGTGATGAAGCATGTTCACATCCTCTCAGGGAAAAACGATGGCCTCGTGCCTATGTTCATAAACACCAACAGTGGACAGTTCACCCACCTGGGGGTCTACACTCTGGGAGCCAGAGCTGACAGCTACTATGAGTATCTGCTCAAGCAGTGGATTCAGGGTGGAAAGAAAGAAAATGAGTAAGTTCTTTACACTTCTCATATTGGTGTGATAATTAGGTGAGCTGTAAAACTCTCTGTTGTAGTTTGCTGCTTAAAGAAAAATAATGCATGTGTCCAAGAGTCAGCTGAACTTATTACTGTCTTTAAAAGCAAGCTAAGCAGAAAGAGAGACCTGTGGTAATTTGATGAAAGAACACAAGGAGAGTTAGCCTTAGTCTTAAAACTCCATCTCCACAAAAACCTTTTCTTCAATGTGAGGAGTGTCACAGAAAGGAGATGGGAATTAAGTCTTTTCAATAGATATTGAGCGTAGTTAGACACTTCTGAAACACTGTGGGCATTTCCTTTCAACAGCAATGTCTGTGTTTGCTCTGGGTTTGTTAGTGAGAGCTGAAGTGAGACAGAAGTTTGATGTTTGTGTTATCGTCTCTTTAATTCCAGAATCCCAGACTGGTTGGGGTTGGAAGGGATCTTAAAGACCATCCTGTCCCACCCCTGCTATGGGCAGGGACAACTTCCACTAGACCAGGTTGCTCCAGGCCCCATCCAACCTGGCCTGGGATGCTTCCAGGGATGGGGCAGCCACAGCTTCTCCTGGGCAACCTGTGCCAGGGCCTTCCCACCCTCACAAGGAAGAATTTCTTCCTAATATCCAGTATCAATCTACTTACTTTCAGTTTAAAGACCCTTGCTCTATCACTACATGTCCTTGTAAAAACTCCCTCTTCAAGTCTCATATGTTTTTTTAATCTGTACTGCATTACAAGAGTGTTTGCAAGGGGAAGAGGAGTTAAAGATGTTGGAAAAGTTTTCCTTCAAGAAAAGTCTGCATATAAGCTAATTCTGTGAGACTGCTAGACTCCTTGTTAATTTCAAGGAATTTAATGCAGATAGAGCAAAAATATGCCTCTTGGAGGCATTTCTGTGTGCATCACTGCTCTTTCCAAGGCTTACCTTACCCGGTGTCTTTGGGACCACAGTGGCATTTTGTGAGCCTCATAATCAACAGATTGTTTTCCATATTGAAAGTACGTGAAAACAAGGAAAAATGAAATTAAATACTATGAAACAATGTTTCACAATGAGAAAGGTCAATTGGAAAAGATTGCTCAAACTCTTTGAATCTCCATCTTTGATGGGGGTACTAAAAATTTACTTGGATAACCACTCAGACAACCTGATGTAATTGAATCTGCCTCAGAGCAGAGGGTTGAAATAGAGACCTCCAAGAGGTCCTTCCCAGCTTAGATTTTCTGTGATTTCAATAACTCTGCTTCCAAGGATTTTTGAAATAAAATGTGGTTATTGCCTACAAACAGTTGCAGGTGTTTTCTTTAATATTTGAATAAGTACTAAAGTATTATTATTTACTTTTCAACTAAACCCAGTATTGCTACATGGTAGTGGCAACCAATTAATGTTGTGTTGATGGTTACTGAGGGGGTTTTTTAAGTTTTCATGTTTAGTTAAATATTACTCTTTAGACTGAAGTAACAGTCAAGATTGTGCTGAACATTAGCTATGATCAAATACGTTCTGACTGTGTGCATGTGAGCCAACTGGGAATGATTTTTTTCACAGGCTGTTGGAAGACTATATGAGAGCCATAGATGGAGTGAAAAAGCATCTTCTTCAAAGATCAGAACCCAAGAAGCTTACTTTTGTAGGAGAGCTTGCTCATGGCCATTTCAGTGCCAAGATGGTAAGGAATACAACTGCAAAAGAAAACAGAAAAACCATTACAAAATTTAAATAAAACCCAGCACAGATGCAAATGCAAAGCTTTTCCCTCTCAAAAAACCCAAAAACCCAAACAAAAAACAAAACAAAAAAATAATTAAAAAATCAAGCCAACAAAAACCCAAGACTATGTATACATACACATCTGTCCAGTGTGATGGCAGTAATGAGTAAGTGCCTTGTAGATACTAACCACATGTGCAAACTGAGGGCCTTCTCTTTAAGTTCTCTAGTAAACCCATTTTGTTCCTTCAAGACTGAACATTTTGGTGCTGGAATTAAATTTTCTTTCTCTTTTTTTCTTTTATTTCTGTTTTAGTCATAAAATTCCAGTGTCTGAAATTGTTGAGATAATACCTATTTTACATATTATTCATTTTCCATAATTTAAAAATATATGTAGACACTTGCACACCTGTGTTTTCAGATTTGCCTTCAAAAGAAGCATGTCATCTAATATTCTATTACAGAGTTAAAAAAAGAAATTAATAATTTTGGAAGCTTCTGTCCATTGATAACATCTTTATTTTCCTACCTGGAAGATTCTTGGCTATAACAATATGCTGTTTGCTGTATGGAAAATTGATTGATCTTAACCCTCTGCTCCTAATTTCTGCATTTTAAGATCTTTCAGTTAAAAAGCTTATGTAGTGCAGGTATTGTATGTGTGCGTGGCTTGTCCGAAAGACAAGTGATGTATTATTAATGTATGTATAGCCTTTCCTGATGTAGTATTTTTCAGATACTCAGTTCTAGTTTTCAGCATATGCTTCTTGGATCTGAATTTCCCAAAAGTTCTCAAAAAAACTGGCTGTGAGTAAGACCAGAGTCTGGGTTTTGGGTAGAGGGGGCTGCCCCATCCCAAGATAGGACAAAGTTGAATTGAGACAGATAGATTTGGCTTAGGTGTCTGTACATGTCAGAACACTTCCTTTTGTTTGAGGGAGTCAGAATTTTGGTTTTAATCCATTATTATTGGGTGAAAGGCTGGACAGGTCTCTTACCCTGGCCAGCTAGAAAAGTGGGGGTTGTTTGGCTCCTATGTCTATGCTGACCTTTACAACCCTCCACTTTCCTTAAGGACTGGACAAAGCTTTTAAAGGCCCATACAGGGGCATCAGAGTGGTTGTACTACATTTTGGGGTGATGAGACCTGAGCTTTGATTCTGAATGTTGAGAATCATTTAAGATCCCATATGTGACAATAATCTGCAGTGCTTACTTTCTTAGGTCAGTTGTAGGTTAGCCTCAGAATGAGGACACCAAGCCTTTAGGTGGTTCTGTTGATGCCCTGCATGAGCTGATACGAAATGTATGCTTCTGGTAAACCAAAAGACACTCTCCTTCCCCTCAACAGGACCTCAGACGTTTTTTGCAGGAACTTGTCATAAAAACACATTCTTGTACGTTTTTGAAATTAACAACAATAATAATGCTGTAATAATGCTGCTTGCCTCATGTTACATCAAATTGCTAAAAAGTTATCTTTAAGTTGTTGGTACTAGAAATGTGTTTTGAAGGAGAGAAAGAATAAAAAAATTAAAAAGACAAAGGTACACTCACAGCCCCCCCCACCTCCCCTTGCTGTTTGATGTGTAACTTCTCAGTAAGAGTTGTCTTGTCTTGCAGGATCACTTGGTTTGCTTCTTGCCGGGTACTTTAGCATTGGGAGCTCACAATGGGCTGGCTGCTGATCATATGAAATTGGCTGAAACTCTTATAGAAACCTGCTACCAGATGTATGCTCAAGTAGAGACAGGCCTGAGCCCAGAGATCGTACACTTCAACCTCCATGCACAGAAGGGCCAAAAGGATGTGGAAATCAAGGTAAGCAGATAGCTGGCCTGAATTCCAATTCCATGATTTCTCTGCAGCTCTATTCTGCTGTTGAACTCCTGGCCAGATATTAGGGATGGGGTTTGTTGTGGAGCAGTTAATTCTTTTGCTGCCTTGCCTTCTGGCTGTACCGTAGGCTTTGGTTTTAGTTATCCCAGCAGTATATTTAGATGCTAACTTATGTGTAGCAAACTCTTAGGAACAGTTGGAGATGTGAATAATTATTTTTCTCCCTGCATGTATCCTTGAGGAAATTCCCTGTCTGAAATACTCTTGAAATATTTTCTCTTGCAGCCTGCAGACAGGCACAACTTATTGCGACCAGAAACTGTGGAAAGCCTTTTTTATATGTACAGATTCACTGGTGATAAGAAATACCAAGAGTGGGGCTGGGAAATCTTGCAGAATTTCAACAGATACACCCGGGTAAGGCCAGTTTATAATAACCTTGTTCTGTCAGGACTGTATTTGCTCACTTGCTTATTAACACCAACTTTGAAAACATACTATGTTTCAAGATTCATCAGGTAACTGTGGGGGAATTTCTAAGCGTATAGAGAAAAATTGTTTTCTTATAGATGGAGATACCCTGCTTAGTCCATATTGCGAAAGACCTTGTATTACATTGATGAAAAAGTGAAATGCAGAAGCTGTAGGCAAGACTACCAAAGTGTTAGAATCTGTAGTTTTTAGACTTTGGAAGCTGAGAAGGACATGGCTAGATTGAAAAAACTCTTCAATTAAAGTTGCCAAAGGAAAAAAATTAGCGAAAAATGGCATTAATGGTTTAATAGAAGGTTTTTCTGTTCATTCTGACTACAGTGCTCATTGAGATGTCACTGATATGCTGTCAAAGTTGTGGCACCAAGTATCAATGATCTGTTCTTAAGAGAAATGGATACAAGGCTTGGGTCAGCTCTAATGTAGAAATCGCTGGTTCCTTTCTGTATACTTATCCAGAAACTTCAAAGGGATGTTCTTTGTGATACCTCTCTGCCCTGTGCACAAATGGATATTTTGCTTCATTTATCATTGTGATTTGTTTTAAAATGCAATGAATTTATTTTTCATTACTGAAGCTTTATATGTAAATTAAAACCAAGTATGAAATGAAAACCATGAAAATGTGATCTGTTTTTTAGCACTTCTCCAAGTGCATCCGGATGTTAGGGAGTAAAAACTTATTTTAGGTTATGTAAAGATAAATTTTTTTTTTTTTTTTGCACAGGTTCCTACAGGTGGTTATACTTCCATTAACAATGTTCAAAATCCCAGTAATCCAGAGCCACGGGATAAAATGGAGAGCTTCTTCCTTGGAGAAACACTCAAATATATGTTTCTGCTGTTTTCAGATGACATAGACTTAATCAACCTCGACAAATACATCTTTAACACAGAGGCTCATCCACTCCCTATCTGGGTGCCAGGATAGACTCTGCATCAGTGGATCTTCCATTGGTGGCATTTTTATCTTCAAGTCACTTTACTTTTCAGGGTTTGAGGAGAGATGCTATAATGCACCTTTTTTGACTTCATACAACAAACAAAAGCTTGGGAAAAGCATCTCTGGTTTGAAGAAATCATGTCAGTCTTAAATCTAATCCCTGGTTCTGGGATGGGCAAAGCTGTGCCATATGAAACTGGTTTCCCTGGTACTGGTGATGAGGTTCAGAAGGTAATTGTAGTATGGACCACGACATTCTCGGAGCTCTGATGACCCAGAACTCTCTTATGTCAGTGTTACTAAATGCTCATTAAATATTGGGAATGCAGCGAGTTGGCTTAGGGCACAGCATTGTTCCTGGAGAGCAGCAATAAGCCACCAGTTTTCTGGTTTATTCTGGATTCACTGAAACACTGGATTACAGAGCCATTCGTTTGTCAGACAGTGACAGTGGTTCAGGTGGAAAGTGGAATAAACAAAGAGCTGTAGTGCTGTCCCAGGGAGAAGCTGTTAGTATTGCTGCTGGTACTCTGATCTCATTCCAAACTCCTGAGCTATGCTGCATCACCTTAGGAGGAGAAAGAGGCAGCAGAACATCTGTTGTATAGTGTCTTAGTTTTGTAGAGCACTTTGAACAGTCTATTCAAGCTGTGGCTGAAATGAATGGTGAAAGAGAATTTGCTGCTGGTTTGGCTCAAAGTGGTATATAATTTTGTAGTGGTATTGCAGTTTTTTAACTTCCCTGCAGGAATGCAGGAGATAATGTGAAATGCAAGTAAAACTACACGCGCATTTTAGCATCAGTTAGACTCAGGTATTCTGACTGAAAGCTGCTTTCAGCTTTTCAGAGGTTGGGCACTGGGAAAGCTTGTGAGCATATTAGGTATCAGCCTCCTTCCATCCCTTCCTGTTCAGATATCACATCATGGGTGTTTGTTGACCCAAAACAAGCTTACAACTGTACATCGAAGTTCTTGTTATTCATAATTTCTTGGACCGTGGAAAAATTGTCAGTTATTTTTTCCTTAGGAGTACAGTGGGTATTTTCAGCAGTAGTGTTAAAAGCAGACAGTCTGAAGGTACTACAGCAGTTCTAGGCCCCAGTAGAATTGGAGAAATTAATTTCACTTACTTGAAGACAAAGTAGACCCAAGAATCTTACAGGAGCCCTGTGGTCTGTCATTTTTATGTGCACACTTACAGATTTTAAGCCATGAATTTGGAAGTGAGCTTTCTAGAGTGCTTTTCCTTTTGGATTTGGACTTGGACAGTCCTGTATGCATGGATAAGATCTCAGAAATGTGATTGTTCATATTTCCAGAAGAGGTTGGTCTCACTGAAAGTCTCTTTCCCCCATGGCAGTGGGTATCATGGGCAGGGCCAGGAGTTGCAGTCCACACTAAATCCAGGGGTCCCTGGCTGTTAATGGAGCTGACTGAATTTTACTCTAATGGTTCATTTTCCAGTGGCTGAGGGAGGTATTTTATAGTAATTTTAACCTTTGATTTGTAAAGTAAGATGCATCTTTATTTGCTTTATGCCGATCCATTCTGTTTGCTGGAGTTACAAGTTACTTTTGGGACCACTATTTAAGTCTTTTATATAGTATTTATCATTCCATGTATTAATGGAAATGGAGAAGTTTTACAAATTATTTAAATGCATATTCTTCTGTCATCAGAGGGACCTTGTCCTGGGATTGACAGGACATAACTAGTCAGTGCAGAATGTTAATGTTTCTCCCATTCACATGCCAGCAGTAACTCTGAGTTTCTCACAAGTGCAGTGGAATCCAGTCACTATGGCCTTTGGCTGCACAACTGATTTGCCTGCCAAGGCTTCTGTTTTCTTTGGCACAACAACAAATGAGGATAGTGCAGGGGAAATGTGGAAGGAAGCACCTTCAGTTTTTTTGTTTGTGAAGCAGGTTTATGCTGCTGAGGAGCTGAGCTTTGGCTAAAAGCTAAAGGCTTAAAATTGGAGACTTAAGAAAAAACCAAAAAATATAAATTCAGTGACACTACCCAGGTCCTGCTGACCTGTGTTGCTTTGGCCTTGTGCCTTTGAACAAAGTGAATTTTGAACCTTTAATTATGACTGTGGTATGGATTGTAAAACTTCCAGTTTGGTGTTTCACCCAGAGAGCTGCCTGACTGAGGCAAGAGAGATTTCTTAGAAAATGGAGTACATATAAATGCTTACCAAAAATCTTCTGGTTTTGAAGTTGTATACAAGTCTTAATGTAGTCGATTCTACAAATGGGACTGTGGGAGTCTGTGTGATACTTTTTTTGCCTTATGATTGGCTTGAGAGTAATAATTCATTTCCTAATGAGTTGAAGGAGAGAAGAATAAACTCTCACTTTCCCAAACATGACTTGTCTTTTAGCTGAGCCTGTTGGTCCAACTGATTTCTATCTAGTTCCTCTTGGGACATGCAGTCTCCTCAAAATGTGGCTTTACTGTCTTCAGCCTTTAAACCTGAGATTCAGATTGTTACTCTCACTTCCTTTGAGAACAAATGCTTGTTTCGGACCCCTATATCATGTGTGAAATGGCACAAACTAAATAATCTCAACAAAGTTCATCTGTTCTTCCTGTTCTTCTGCAGAGGTAATTTTAATTTCTTGTTTATTTTTACTTCCTTAACAATCTGTTGGATCAGATCAGTCTCTGAGCTCCACAGCCTATTTCTATTCCATAATGTGCTGCTCCAGTGCAGCAGAAGCTCGAAGTTTCCCTTTGTGGTTCCTTGTTTCAAAGCTTTAACTGCTGGGTCCATAACCCACTTTGGTGTTTCTGCATGCTGGGACACTCCTGGCTTAAGTGGAGTGTTGTGGGGAGGCCACCACTGAGCCAGGGATTCTGTCCTTCACAATGGGAAGCCTTGGGCTTTCACTGAGAAACAGAGCCAGGCATGGGCAGAGCCACAGAGAACTGCAGAGCTGTGGACTTGGGAGTCACACTTCGGGCTTTGAGCCACAGTTCAGGAAATACAGACCTATTTACTCAAAGAAAATTCAGCAGATGGATGGAGCACAGTTATCTAATCCCTGAACTTTTGAAAGCTGAATTCTCATTACAGGTCTTTAGAAACTGGCAGTTTTGCAAAGTCCCTGGTGTTGGCTGACAGGACCCTTGAGTTTTGCAGGACTTTGAGCATTCCATGCCAAGCATGTAACAGGATTTTCAGCATTCCATGCCAAGCTCAGGTACAGCTCCATTTACTCCTCCAAAGAATACACCTTGTTTCCTGTTCCATGCCAGTGTAATGTTGGCAGTGATGACAGATGAAGACAGGAGTGGTTTTTGCAATAACACATTTACAGTTTTTTGAATTTTTCCTGCGCTTCAGGGCTTGCCTCAGCTGTACTCCCTTAGAAGTAGCCCTGCAAGGGAATTCATCTCCTGATTGCCAGTGCCACACTCAGTATATTTAACAGGATCAATACAACTGACATGATGGGGTAGCTCCATGAAGCTTGTTGCTTCAAGAGAAGGGGTTAAGATTTTTCTGACTTTGGATTTGGGAAGAAAGACTTGGGGTTTTTTGGTCTCTGAAATACTGCTGGAGGTTGCTGTCCAAAGCTGGAAGCCACTGGAGCCCAACCCTGAGTTCCTGTTCTGTACAGTGTTCCCACCTTGGCTGCACTCATTGTGTCAGTAAATGATAGAACAGATGAGGTTCAACAACCTCACTGGTGTACGCCTTAAGCACAGGGGCTGCACCCATGGTCTGGTCTGGGTCACTCGCTACTTACATGCCATTTTCCTTGTGTGGCCCTGAAGTTCAATCAGGAGCAGCATTCCCATGATGCTCTTGAGTGGTGCTTTGGGGCTCTTCCCTTCTGCTCAGACAGCACCACACAACAGGGTTTTCTTTTTACCTCCCATGCTTGCTTGCCGAAGGATTCAAAACATGGATGTTGGTGACACTCGCTTCAGACTTCTGCCATTTCTTTTATAGCACTGCTCATCTGTCCTGGATGTCCACATGTATTATCTCTTTGCCATAGTATCTGAAAGCCTTTCCTTTATCCTTCCATATCAATCAAACTATGTGTATTCCTCTGCAATAAGAACTATCTGTAAGAGGAAAATAAGACCTCAGTAGAGTCCAGTAGAAGGGGATTAAAAAACATCCTTCTGGAAGGTCAGCAGACACCCAGGCCACTTTTCTCTCCAAAGTACAAACCTAGCCCTGGTGACTGGGATGACTTGCAGTGACTTCCTAAAACATTTGCCCTGAAACTGGCTGTGTTCATACATTGTTGGGCTGGTGATCATTGGAGTGTGTGCTTACAGGTGTGAAGGGTGCTGTTTGAAGGGAAATAAAAGCAGGATGGAATCCTTCTTCTCTGCTTTTTTTTTGCTAATGTGGTGTTAATCCTGAAATATGGCTGGGGTATAACAAATCTGAATTCAGAAAAGTTGAGGGCTCTGAGCCTGACAGAGGATGACCACTTCAGTAAGGCTTGATACAGCAGCAATACAGCCAAAGCCTGACTTGAGCATGAGCAAAAAGGACAGTGGCAGCTCTAAGCAGGACCCATGGAGGTTTTCATCAGCATAAACAGAGAGGATTCAGGTCAAGCTGAGGATGTAGTGCCACTGGCAGTCTTAGAGCGACTTTTGTAGGGACTGGAGCTTGACTAATTGGGTCTTACAAGTTGTCCTTCATTTACATGTATCTGAAATAGCTGATCAGTGGATCCATCTCTTCCTGCTCTCCTGAGCATCCCTGGTTGGAGGGAGCAGAAGCTTTGGTCTTTTGTTAAGAACAGGGCAGAGGTGGATGGAACAGATCTCAGCACCCAAATATTGTGAAACATCAGCAGTGGCTCTGGGACCCAACCCTGCTGTGACCAGGGAGGGCCCAGCAGTGCAGACACTGACACCAAGCTCCACTTTGACTGTGCTGCACAAAAAGTGGAAACCTTTAGGGACTCAAGAAACCTCTCCACTAACTCATAAAATCACTCTTAAGTAAAGTCAACTGAGGCAGCCAGTTGATTACCAGGAATTAGTATTTTGGCAGTTATGCTAGTAATTATTGGTGCTTAGTCAGTCTAGTAGCACCCATTCATTTGCAAAGATCCACCTGGGAAGGTGAAAAGAAACCTTTTTTATCTTCTTTGGTTATACTACCAAGCCATGAAATTGTATCACACCCTTTAATAAACTTTTATATCACACACTTTAATACACTTGTAATTGATTTTAAAAAACTCTGAAGATGTTTCAGTGGAAGTGTGCTTTACTGGTCACCAATACACAGCCCTTGAGTGACAGCAGTGCACACCAGGATTCCTTTGTGTAAATCTTCATCTCAGTAACTGGAATCTCTTGGTCAGCTTAAAACACCCCCAACCCACAGCCCTGGCTAAGGCTGACAGTCTGTTTTAGGTAACTGGTCACTAGTGGAACTCACCATGACCTTGTGTCAGTCATGATCATACCTCTGCTTTTCTACTAGCCCTCTAGTATTTCCTTTTACTCTAAAAATAATTTACTTTCAACCTTAAAGCACCTCATGCAACCATCCTCTTCAGGGCTGTGATGGTTCTTGGACCTTCCAGGCAAGGTTTTCATATTGCTGCCAGTTGTAACAGCTCATTTTGAGCAGGCAAGCATGGAGTCCAGAAAATGTGGTTTTGGCTTCTGTCAGTGATTTGGCTTTTTGTGTTTCTTTTGATGCTCAATGAGGTGTAGGTGGGACACTTTGGAAAAGGGAGTTACCACCATCATGGCAGAGGAGAGACTAGTGTCCCAGCCAGCCTAGTAGAACCAGTGCAGCAGGCTGCTGTGTCCTATGGCAGCTGCACCCAGGTGGCTGCGGGGAATGAGGGGCTCAAGGCTGGCTGCCTGCTGCAGCTTCTGTGCGCTGCTCCTGCACCCACCGCATGTCTGCAGATTTCACCCAGCTACTGATGATCCCGGCTTCAAGCTTGCGCACCTCTGTGACAGATGGGGGGTCAGCTAGGTTGTGTCCCCTAGAGAAAGCAGAGCAGTGTCATTTATGGGACAGTGGGTATTTGCCTCCTCCACTGGCAGAGTCTGTGATTTTAAGGACAGACTGGCTGGTTTGTGCTTCACATTTATGCCCTGGAAACCAAGCTGCAGTGTCCTGATCTCCAGTGCAGTTGGGCAGCAGCCTGAAGCTTGCCCTTGCTGGCTGCTGCCCCCTCTGCTCTAGGCCCCCAAGGCAGATGGCTAATGCCAGGAGGCACTGGACTACTCACACTTGTGCTAACCCCTGTGCAAGAACACAATCTAATGACAGTAGGTGAGCTGAGTGCCAAGTTCTGCACAGCTCAGCATCCCTGGAGGCTGAAAGAGCCCTGTGCTGGGGAAGAAGATCATTCTTCCACATTGGGCTGCAACCCATCCTCTTTAGGTAACTGCCCTGTGCTAGGCACTGGTGAGGCCACATTTCAAATCCTGAGGTCAATTTTAGGTCCCTCTTGATAAATAAGACATCAAAGGGCTGGAGTGTGTCCAGGGAAGGGAACAGAGCTGGGGAAAGGTCTGGAGCACCAGGAATGGCTGAGGGAGCTGGGGGCTTCAGCCTGGAGAAAAGGAGGTTCAGAGGGGACCATCTCACTCTCTACAACTCCCTGACGGGAGACTGTAGCCAGGTGGGGGTTGGGCTCTGCTCCCAGGTAACAAGGGATAGGATGAGAGGAAACAGCCTCAAGTTGAACCAGGAAATCTTTAGACTGGGTCATAGGGAAAATCTTTTCATGGAAAGGGTTGTAAAGTACTGGAACAGACTGCCCAGTGAAGTGTTGAATTCAACATCCCCAGAAGCATTCAAAAAACAAGTAGAAGTGGCACTTGAGAACATGGTTTAGTGGTGAACGTGGTGGTGATGTTGGGTTGATCTTAGAGATCTTGTCCAACCTCAACAACTCTATGATTCTGTGGTTCTAAAATATTTCCTGGTTGTTTGGGCTCTGGCTTGCTGAGATCAAATACCCAGGGTATCAGGATTTTGCCAGCCAAAGGAAAGCTCAGTACTTACCGGAGATCAAGGTGATGGGCACCTCCTTTAATGGTAAGTGCAATCAGTGAAGGGCTGAGGCTGCTGTTTATCTGGGAGGAGAAGGAACAAATACCAAGTTATGGGAAGAACTGGACGTGAGTTCTGAAAACTGGAACATGATCTGGGCAAGACTGAGGAAAAGCATGGGAAGACATCCTTGGTACAGCTGGTATCCACAGCTAACAGTCTGAATGAACCAGATCACCTGTCCTGAATTAAGGGAATGTTTTCTGCGAGATGCGAACTTCTAGCTGATTCCAGCACAGGCAGTTGGAAGTTATGTCTTCTTTGGGCCCATGCACCCTACACAGGCTGTTCCTCCTGGGATTTCAAGCCAGCCTAAAACAGTGAGCTTCTGTATTTAATCAGGAGCCCAACTAACTCAAAATCCAGTCTTGGGTCATTTTTGTTTTTAAATTTTAGATTGGACACTGACAGCACTCTGAGGTTTTGTTGAATGCAAGCCGAAACACATTCTGGTTTGAGTTGCTGCTCATAGTACCCACCTGGTCTCACCAAGAGTTCTGGGACTGGAGAGGGCCAGGAGCACATGGCCGGCAGCACTGAGACCACATGTGAACACAGAAACACACCAGGTTGTGGTTCAGATCCTGGGTGTGGGTAAGGAAGGTCCTGCTGTGTCTGCACTAGTGAAGCCACATTTGTTCCATCAGTATTCCTGGCCTATGACACTACTCAATGTGTCCATCATTAGTGTCCCAAGAGTCCTCAGTGGTTCACTATGAAACAGCTGCTCACAGAAACTCAGGTTAAAACTGAATTGCCAGTGCTGCTCTGAAAGGGAGGGAGGGCAGTATGTCACCTGCAAAGACTGCTCTGTGCTCAGGGTACAGGAGTGCACATGCTTACCCCACCTCCAGCCCATGGGTCCAAGTCTCCATTTGAAAAAATGATGTTGCTTGCACTTTTCAGGTCTGAAATTCAGAGAGTTCATAATTGAGAGGTCTCCTTCCTGCCCAGTTATCCAAATATATTGGCTACTGCAGCAAACATGACCAAGAACATAAAACATCAAAGAATTGAACAAATTGTTGGTAGTTTTTATGTTTTCCTCTTCTGTACCAAAGAGATACAGAAAGGTCTGTTTGGCTTAAGTCAGCACAAGGCCATGACTTTCTGCCAGGACTCATTAATGTGCTATGCTTGTCCTCATGGGGCTCAACTGCACAGAGGGAAACAGGGAGACAGCTACAGGGTAACAAAGGGAAAAATCAGCACAACTCACCTTCTCCCCAAAAGTTTGTCTGCAGCCAGTGTGCTCGCGGCCTCACATGCCACTTGTTCCAACAGTACTGCTCACGCATGGCCTCTGTGAAGGGCATCTCAGGGAACATGTCTGTCACATTGTTACTGTTAAATGTTAAGTTGATCTCGGTGCAAACCTAAGAGAAGCAAAAGAGCTGCCATGGGGCAGGGGCATAGCCAGGACACCAGCTGAAACCTATTGGGGGCTCCAACCCCTTACCTGGTAGTCCCAAGCCTCTGCATCCGAGCCGATGCCACAGCCCGTGGGGTCAGCACAGGACTGGTACAGCTGGTATATGTCATAACACTGTGCCAAGCCAGAGGAGTTGTAGAACACCCCTGCCAGGTGGGAACACAGCACAAAAACAGTCAGTAACTCTGCTATCTCACTCACTGCCTCCCATATGAACTTCATGGCCAAAACCAAGCCAAGGGCTGCGTGAGTGTGCAAGGATGGGACAGAGCTCACAGAGCCTGGAACTGTGCAAGGTTACAATCCAGCTTTATGGCAAAGCTTTTACATGGGGCTGACAATTTCCTTCAGATGACGCAAACTTGGTTATTGCCCCCAATTCAATGCAATATTGTCCTGTTTAGACCATTTCCTTTGTAATTGGTTAAAAGCCTGGATAGCAGGCAGGGCTTCAGCTATGCCAGGTTCAGCAGGTTCCTGAGGCATCTTGCTCAGCTTACTCCTCTAATTTCCCAAGAAAACTCCTTCTAAGTCATGCCATTCTGGTATTTTATTCAGTTGCTTTTGAGGCTCTGATTGCTAAGATGTGGATCAAAAATCTGGCACCCTGAGCCCTACGATGTTGGGACACTAGTTTCCTTTATCATGAATGAAGCAAACCTGACATGACACAAACACCACTTGAGACAGAGTATGATGGGTAAGTGCTAGTCTGGTTCTCTGCAGGTGGAGGAATGGATTCACATTAACGAGACAGAGTGTTATTGCCCTGGAAGCAATCAGTGTCCCCATTCACCTCTTGCCAGTTCAGCATCACAACCCATGGCACTACACTCTACCTGGCAGGAGGTGGGCTGATGCAGCACATGGAGAGAAAAGACAGTGTTTTCCTGTATGACACAGAGGGGCAAGTATGAAGGAAAGCCAGTCCCCTGCCTAAAGTTCTGGTGGATCATTCCTCTTGTATGATTAAACTCCACCAAGTGAATGCAGCTGGGGAGACAGGGAGAGGCATGAGATGTTCCCCTGCAACTGGGAGGAAGAAATCCACCCTTGGCTTATTCATCTCAAAGAAACAAGACTCCCACTCTTCCTCACAGAAGAAGTAGCATGTGAATACATCCAGTAGATCTGACAGTGTTTGCCAAGACATTGGTGTTTTAACGACGCTTCTAGCTGCCAGCCAAACATCTTTAGCAGTGATTAAGGATTGGTACATTTCTGACCTGGGGCACATACATCATCTGGGGAAAAAAAATTAGCTCCCAGTTGTACTAAATTGCATTAAATCTGCAAGAATTCCTTACTTTTTTTTTTTTTTGGGTGCTATTCAGAACCTGTTTTTCTGAATAATGACCAAGGTAGAACTCATTTTTGATAAGCAACTTGAGAGATTTTATGAGGAACTCTTCAAAGGTTCTTCAAATTCTGTCTCTATTAATAATTTCCTTACAAACACTGCTGGCTGACAAGTGCTCACAAAGATAAATGTATATATGTGTATACATGATGTATTTAAGATTGCCTTGCCCCTGGATTAAGACCACAGGACTTGTCCTCAACAAGGAGACCAGAAAACTTCCTTCAGTGAATGTACACTGAGCCTGTGACTGCTGGAGACAGAGTATGGGCAAACTTCTAGAAAATAACTACCTCAGAAGTCCACATCTCATGGACAGACAACAGGCTATGGGGCTGCAATGCCTGAGAAACATGACAAGAATGTTGGGAAAGGTGAGAGAGTGAACCACTGTGAGATGTCCCAACAGACAAAACCAACAAGGGGCAAAATGTCCCAGAGGGAGATCGTAGTCATACCAGCTCCCCTGACACGGCAACATGACAGGTCTACTGACAGGTGCTTCTAGAACACGTGGTGGTACATAAAAGATCAAACTGATAATGTTAACTCACCAACAAGAGCAGCCAAGCCTTCAATTGGGTCTTTGTGGGCAATCATTTGTTCACAGCCGACCTGGGTGAGACACATTACAGGCAAATGGCAGACAGAACAGTTACCAGTTGCTTTGTGGAAGGGCTAAGCTGGAAGATTCATTAAAATTATTATTTACGTGTTTTATAGTTCAATAGCTTTCCAAAGGCCAAATGCAACAGGTTTTGAAGTTTTTAGCTTCTTCCCCTGTAGCAATAAAATACATAGAAGCAAGGAGACAGGACAAGGGCAGACAGTTCCTTCACCAAGTTAGGGAGCTGTGGAGGAGCCACAGTGATACACAACAGTCCCTCCTACAATCAGAATATTTTAATGCCCTTTTCAGGGAGTGGGGGGTATGTGAAGAATAATTATTTCCATTTTAGAGGTTATTAAACAGAGCCTAGAAGGAAACTGAGTGCCCGGTGGAGCCAGAGGCAGCACATCCAGAGTTCCAGTGCAGCAGAGCTTGTGTGACCTCTTGCCCAGTGTGCTCCAGGTAGGACTAGAACCCGAAATGCCGCAAAGCCAGAGGCAAATGAAGTCCCATGGGCTTGACAACACACCAGAAGACACAAGAACTGCAACAGCCTCTGGTAATCTGGGATCAAAGCTGGTACCTTTCAAAAGCAGCTGGTGTCTTGGAAGTCTTTGTAAACCCCTGAGAACTTGACTCCTTTCCCACACTTTGCCATCTGTGATTTTCTTGAAAGTTCACCTGTTTCACAGCCCCCATTGCAGCAGTTTTTTTTTTCTGCATTATACCTGAGGCATGTCAGCTTCCTGGCAATACTTACAAAAGAGCCTGATTTTCACATCCCCATCCCTACCCACCAAAAAAATACATCTCTGAAAGCATGTTGAGATGGACTACAACAAAACTACTTCTTTCTTTTTTTAAAGCTACAAGTTTTTAGTATTTGAAAGCTGAAATCAACAAGCCTGCACAGCTGTTTGTATCTAAGGTAAAGGCAGAGCAGAATAGGAGTGACTCCAGCAAACCTCACAGCAGTCACCATCACAGAGAACTTTGATTTGTGTAGATTTACTGTCAGACTGGAAGGGCTGCAACATCCACCAGTACTGCCCTGTGACCATCACCAATGGTGTCTGTCTGACAATGTCCTAAGCTCCTGTCACCCACTCACACCAATGTCCTCACCTTCACTGGATTGGCAGGGAGGTCACCCATGAAGTCGGTTTTGTATGGATAGTCCATCATGGCCATCATGGTGAAGGCATTTCTAGCAAACCCAAACAGCTGGTAAACATCCTCCTTGTTAGATATCTTATTGCATGTGGACATTTTGCTGCTGATCTCATCATAGGCTGCAAAAGAAAGGAAAATAAAAGACACAAACTTCAACAGTGGAAAGTAATACCAAGCTTCAGCATCTTGTTTCACTCAGGAGTAAGAAGACGCTGTAACATAAGATGAGGTTTTTAGTGGAAAGGACACATTACATCTAAATTTACACACGTGAACGGAATGTTCAGGCACAGCCTCCCTGAGCAGTGTCACAATCTTGTGTGGCCTATCGCCCATGCTCTGCCCCTCATGGAGCTCCCTGGGCAGCCTGGAGGAATCAGCACCTGCCAGGACAGAACGGGTCCCAGCTGAAACAGTGAGCAGAGCAGCTTGGTACAGCCTGTCCTTGCCAGTGCCCTAATGGCTGCTCCTGCTCATGCCTGCAGGCCCCTTCCCTGGAAGGGCTGCTGTGTCCTGCAAGGCAGGCTCCCCAGGCAAGCTCTCATGCAGGAGAGCAAGTACAGCATATAGGAGCCAGTGAGATTCAAAAGCTGGAAAAACTGTCAGGGGAAAAAAAACACAACTAAATTTTTTTTTTTTTTAAAGTAAAACAAAAAACCCAACCCCAAAAAAACAAACACCACCAACACTCCCCAGGAGAGGGTGTATCTGCAGTAAGAACTGCCAAATTAGAATAGTCCTCACAAAGGACTCTCAAGACATGCCTTCAAACATCAGTGGGATGTAGAGGGCAGCTGGAGTCAGAAAATACATCTTTAAAGACATTCCTTCAAGATGTACCCACACACCTTTGCTTTTCTGCTGCGGAAATGCTCCCTTCATTTTCATCCTCCACATTTTGGAGTCACAGATCCTGTCCCCATCCTGCTCTACAGCTGACCACTAGAGCACAGCTGCTTTTGCTTGGAAATCCATGGCCTGGAACCTGACTTTGGATACGTACTTCAGGGCCGAAGCCTTAAATATGACCACCTTACCCCCAGCTGCAGGAAGCATGGCCCCAGGCAGAGCTGGAAGAGCTTGACTAGTTAACAGTAATATTCTTCCTGCTGTGACCCAAAGCTAAAATGGCGTTTTGATCCCTGGGCTCCTCTGGCAGTTCCAGGACCAGCAGCAGCTGGGAGGCACACAGCTCCTGAGACACAGCATCACAGGCCAAGGCTCAAGACAGACCCAGAAGCCACCACATCTGTCCCAACACCATGCACAGCTTCCAGGAGATGCTGCATCAGCCCATGGCATCTGGCCCAGCCTACTTAGGAGCCATTGCAGATGTCTTCACTAGTCTGTCCTAACTGTCCAAGACTGGAGATGGAAGGGACTTGGATGATTGCTTCAGGACCTGTATATTGCCCTCTACATATTTCTCAGATCTGTCCAGTGAGCTGAGCCACACAGCTATCATACACACCAGAACAGCTCTTCATGGTGTGGATATTGAAGACAAGTATCTGGTGAAACATGTGGCTTTACTAGCATAAAATACTATGCAAGTAGTTTTCACCTGCAAGTGGTTTTGCACTTTTGTGCAGAAAAAATTGTTTCATTATGTCCTGGCTTGTAAGATAAGCCTGTATTCTATTTGCCATCTGTTGGAGGTAGGGCAGGTATCTTCTGTTAGTTGGGCAGTTTTCTTATCTCTTCCAAGAACAATCTCTCCCTCTGGGGAGATATCTTCTGTTAATGGGCCATTGAATGACTCACTGCATGACTGATNACACTGTGCAAAGCTCCACAGAGCTACTTATATTTTGGTGTCGGTTACCAATTTTAATGCTAACTGAAATTGTTAATAAAAGAAAAAAAATCAATTGTGCAAGCAGAAAGAGGAAGCCATGTGGGCATCTGCGCTGATTTATCTGAACAACTAGCTGAGGTAAAGCTGAATCAACTTTTTTCCCCCATGGCTGGGAATGCTGGCTACCCTTGGGAGCCATCTCTGCAGGACACCTTCTTACCTCCACTCAGGCATAGGTCCTTGATCTGCTGGAAGGCTTTACGGACAGCTGTGACACAGCCTAGGCTGGACTTCTGAAAATCCTGAAGGGACAGAAAAGATGTGAGATGACCATTTCCCTCAGGAGATACTTGAAGAGGCTGCAACAGAAATAACTGCCAGAAGGACCAGAAGATGACAGGGGTTATTGGCCCACTGGTGAGCCCCTCATTTGTATTTCCAGGAGCAGTGACACCAGTGCTTCTGCCTTGTCCTTCAGAGACGCAGCATGTCTCTGCAGAAGCCAACACTCTGGACAGCACAGGGCAAGGAGTAGCTGTGTCATCAGGTCTGGCTGGGATGAGCTGTCAGACAGAACACTCTGCCCTTCATGGAGCATCAGGCTGAATGTAAAGCAGCAAGAGAATATGAAACATGCCTCAGAGATGAGGGCAGGCTGCAAGGATCATAAGGGTTTTGTTGTTTTTAAACACAGAGCAGAGTCCTTGAAACTGCACTTTGTCTGTGATGTGAGAAGGAGTCATGGGAGAAGTCAGTTATGCATCGGGAGTACAAGACCAAGATCTGCTTTTCTTCTTAAGCCTGCTAGTGGCCTGCCAAATGACCATGTCCTTTTTCTTGGGAAAACCATTACTGATCTTGAAAAATCACTTTAACTTAGGCTTGAAGAGCTGTGTTTGGTTATGGCAGATCAAGTTGTTTCTGTGATTAAAGGCTCTAGGAACTCAAGCTCTTTCTCCCCTCTCAAGTTGTAAGGCAGATTAGATCTGCTGGCAACCAGTGGTTTGTAACAAGAAGAATTACTAGGGGTCTTCTGAGATCTCTTTACCCTGCTAGAGCATGGTAAGTAACCACAAATCACTAGCCAGGCATTTTTCTTATGAAGATCCACCCTCAACTAAAAAATAGATTTGGGACCTTTCTTTTCTTCCTAATTCTGCCTTTGTCTGATAATTATGTTTAAAGAAATCATTATGGGGTTTTCAACAGTTTACCTGGGCTTCCCTTTAGGAGTTCCAAATATCCTTCTGGATGTTCTTACAGATCTTCACCTACTAATGGCTCTAACTGGAGTGTGGGGATAGTTTGGCCTGGGACAGAGGAGCAGGTCTGCTCTGGCTGCTGTGATGGCTGAGCTCTCCTCTAGGCACTGCTGGGCTGCTGCCAAGCACTGCCTGGTATGAAGACCTTTTTAAGCTCACCCACAGACCCTTACAGACCAGAAACAGTTCAGCTTAGCAGAGGCAGGAGGAATTGCAGCCATTCCATGTGCTTTTATTGGGATTAACAGGTCTGAAGGGTGTCCTCAGCAAGAAGAACAATTCAGATTTCAGACGCATAAATTGCAAATCAGAGCAACCTCCACAGTGAAGATGGGAGTACTTTGAAACCACATAGCACTTGCTTAAGAGCTCAGCCCAGAGCTTGGCTAACTGCTGCAGAGAAAATAGATTTTTATATTAGATGGAAAGTTTTTTCATGTGAAAAGGTTAAAGCCCTAAGTTTGAGGGTTTGTAATGACTCACAGTATATTCACAGCTGAAGCAAGACAAGGATGCTAAAAGGAAGTTAGCTTCGACCAGGGAAGAATTCCCACTCCAGGGCCTGTTAGCTGACTAAACTGAAAGGAATAAGATGAATGTGTCTTTACAGACTGTGAATCTGCTTGTAGATAGGGCCAGGGACTTATAGATAGGGAAGTAACAGAAGAAACTATCAGTTCTAGAAAATTTTGCTAATTGACATGGACCGTTGCTCAGCAAGGCCATGTTAAATTCCTGAACTTAGAGAAAAAGAACAAAGGCTTAATAGAATTATGAACAGTGTTTTGCTATAAAAAACAAAAAAAAAAAAGGAGGGGTGCACAGTGGAGGGGGACAGAGTAAGGGAAGTCTGTACCTTACAAGTACCTCAGCCAATGGGGAAAGAAAGAGGGTGATGCGTCCAGAAAATTAGGATAAAAAGGGGGCTGCATCCCTCAACCATTTGAGAGATCCCATGGGAAATGCCCCATGGCCTCTCCCTTTATCTGAATAAAATTACAGGACTCCTCTGTCTCCTTTTTGGACATAAACCTCTGGCGCTGTGAATTTCTCCACACAAAATGATATTACATTTTTTTTGTTTGAAAATGCATAACTCTAAGACAAGATGTCTATTATTCTTTTATGCACTTAGGAGTTTCAAATGTGTATATTTTCATATAACAGTCCCTTCTTTATACTTACTGGTAAAGCTATCTGTTGTGTAAGTCTCTGCACAGAAACAAGTTGTTAATGTATATAAATAAGAACAAAGAGACCAGAAGTTACATACACAGGTGTGGTCCTTGAAGTGGAAAATAACAGCAAAGTAACACAAGAATGACAAGAACGTGTCCACAAAGGTGAATCACCTCCAGACCAGAAGGATGGCGGAGAAGAATGCTAAGGTGGCCCAAAGGTAACCTAAGACTAAGCAGCAAGATAAAAATCACCCCTGAGACATCTCACATGCTAATGTCAGACCATCCTGGTATAGTGAACTGGGCACTGACTGAAGCATGTGCAGAAAAGCACTGGTTAAGTTGACCAGTGAGCAAGTTCTCTGTAACTTCTTTGTTGTAACTTGTATAAAAACATGCAAACTCCCCAAAGAGAGGTGCCAGCTTAATGAACTATAGCCTAGCACTAATTCTGGGCAGAAAAGCATGAAAGGTCTCAGCTCTGTGTGCTCATTAGCTCCTGCATGAGGCACAGACCTCAGCCCCAGCTGAGGGACAACAAAGGCAGTTCTAGAAATTCATGTCAAAAAAGAGGCAGAACAGACAGCATCACAAGATTTCAGTACAACCAGGTAGTACATTTCTTTCCTTATAAGATAAATGTAAGTCAGTTCTAACACCAACTTTTCATGACCTTGAATGGCAAAAGCTATATTTAAATTCTAGTTTAGGTGATCTTGAGACACCTTGCACATTTTTAGTTATGAAATGAAGATTTCCAAGTTCTTCACTGAAATACAATCACCTTGGACTAAGGAGATGCTGTGACTCACTGGTACCAATACAGCATTTTGGGAGAGGAATTGAAAAATAAATTATCCAAAAGGGGTTCAGCCAGGCACAAGGGAAAAATTTCAGGCTGTAATAGGGTCAAGTCACTAGTAATGGGAAAGTCAATTCTTAGTGGTACTAAAGGTACTGGCGTGGAGTTTGTGCTGCTTGGAGCAGCACCTTTGAACCCTGAGCTGCCCCAGCTGAGGCAGTGCTCAGCCATCCTGCAGCTACTGCTTTTCCTTTCAGGTTGCCACTTAATTGCACTCCCTGCTTAGCAGTGATGCTGTGAAGATACATATCTATTTAAACACCTGGAAAAGAAAAAAGAAACAGCATTCCTAAAGGAAGAAAATACTGCTCCTGAAAAGAGATGTTACTTACTACTGTGACATCTCTGAAGAACTGGGTGGGGTCTCCAAGCCCAGCTACAGACAGCAGAGGAGCACTGGCAGCTAATGCTCCAGCCACAACATTTGGGTATTTCATCCTCAGGTAAGCGCTCAGCATTCCTCCATAGCTACCAAGGAGAGACAAAAGTTATTTCCTTTAACAGACAACTTATACAGAATCACAAAATGTCTAGGTTGGAAGAGACCTTCAAGATCATCGAGTCCAACCCGTGCCCTAAAACCTCAACTAGATCATGGCACTGAGTGCCACATCCAGTCTCTTTTTAAACACATCCAGGGATGGTGACTCCACCACCTCCCTGAGAAGACTATTCCAGAACTTACACTTGTTCTGTGAAAAACTTCTTCCTAATATCCAGCCTGTATTTCCCTTGGTGCTTGAGACTGTGTCCTCTGGTTCTGTCAGTTGCTGCCTGGAGAAAGAGACCAACCCCCACCTGACTACAACCACCTTTCAGGGAGCTGTAGAGAGTGATAAGGTCACCCCTGAGTCTCCTTTTCTCCAGGCTAAACACCCCCAGCTCCCTCAGTGGTTCCTCACAGGGTTTGTGTTCCCAGCACCTCACCAGCCTCATTGCCCCCTCTGGACACGCTCCAGCGTCTCAACGTCCTTCCCAAACTGAGGGCCCAGAACTGGACACAGCACTCAAGGTGTGGCCTCACCAGTGCCAGGTACAGGGGAACAATGACCTCCCTGCTCCTGCTGGCCACACTATTCCTGATACAGGCCACGATGCCGTTGGCCTTCTTGGCCACCAGGGCACACTGTTGGCTCATATTCAGTCGCCTGTCGACCAGTAGCCCCAGGTCCCTTTCTGCCTGGGCACTGTCCAGCCACACTGTCCCCAGCCTAGAGCATTGCAGGGGGTTATTGTGGCCAAAATGCAGGACTCGGGAGTTGGGCTTATTAAACTTCATCTTGTTAGACTCTGCCCATCCATCCAACCACTCCAGGTCTCTCTGCAGGGCCATCCTACCTTCCAACAGTTTGACACACGCTCCCAGCTTAGTGTCATTTGCAAATTTACTGATGGAAGACTCAACTCCCTCATCCATGTCATCAATAAAAATATTGAACAGAACTGGGCCGCAGCACAGAGCCCT
>VXAX01002702.1:68098-95130 GCA_013399835.1 Leptocoma aspasia
CTGACACCATCTACCAGCCCAGGAGGACAGTTGTCCTGAAGGCAAGTCGTCTTCCCACTAAAAACTGAGGCAAAGAAAGCATTAAGCACTTCTGCCTTCTCCTCATCTGCAGTTACTAAGTTGCCTCCCTCATCCAATAAAGAACAAAGGCCAGCCTTACCTTTCCTTTTACCATTAATATATTTGTAAAAACATTTTTTATTATCCTTTACAGAAGTTGCCATTTTGAGTTCAAACTGAGCTTTAGCCTCCCTAATTTTTTTCCTACATACTCTAGCAGCCCCTTTAAATACTTCCTGAGAGACTTGGCCTTCCTAACAAAGATGATACATCCTCTTTTTACTCCTAAGTTCCTCCAAAACGTCCTTGCCCATCCAGGCTGGATGTTTACCTGGTCGACTTATCTTTCAGCACACAGGGACAGTCTGTTCCTGTGCCCTCAAGATCTCTGTTTTGAAGCATGCCCACTTCTCCTGAACTCCTTTGTTTTTAAGGGCTGCTTCCCAAGGAAGTCTCCTAATAAGTCTCCTAAATAGGCCAAAGTCTGCCCTCTGGAAGTCCAATGTAAAAGTCTTATTGGTGTTCCTCCTGATTCCACCAAATATTGAGAACTCTATAATTTCATGATCACTGTGCCCCAAACGGCCTCCAACCACCACATCTCCCACCAGCCCGTCTTGATTAGCAAACAACAAATCTAACATAGTCCCTCCCCTGGTGGGCTTACCCACCAGCTGTGAAAAAAAGTTGTCCTTCATATACTCTTAAGAATTTCCTGGACTGCCTTTTTTCAGCTATATTGAATTCCCAGCAGATGTCTGGCAGATTGAAGTCACCTACAAGAACAAGGGCTGACAATCCTGAAACATTCTCTTGCTGCTTACAGAATAAGTTGTCCACCTCTTCTTCCTGGCTGGGTGTACTCAGAAGTTCAGGCCAACATCTGAAGGCTCACCGAACCCAAGGTAACAATAAGCTCATGGATATCTGTGATGCCTCATGTTTTCACACATGCTCCATGATACGCATGATGCTCATGGAGATCTGTGATGGTTTGTGCCTCATGCTCATGTTGATCTAGTTATGGTCAATGAACAGCACACTGTGCTCTTTCTGGCCTTTCCCCAAATGCTCACACCAGCTCTGGTGGGAATACAGCAGCTCAATTTGCTTCTGTAGACAAATGCAAATGCTGCCTCAATATTATTAAACTTCATCTTGTTAGACTCTGCCCATCCTTTGCACCATCCTGAGCATGTCCCGACAGTTTCACAGCAGAGCAAAGCAGGGTTTGAGTGAAGTGCTCACTGTTCAAAGAGAGAGGACACACTGTACATTTTGCATACAGAATAACAAGAACTAGTTATAACTAGTCAGAACTTTGCCAGGGTTTTGGCAAGGGGTATCCCTGAACATGGGAGAACAGGCAGCCCTCTTGATTCCTGGAAAGTGGAGGCTATTCTCCCTGGGCATCCCAAATAAGAGCTGCATAGTTGATCATGACAGATACAGGGAAGGGGAAAAGTTAACAAATGCCACAAGAAAAGTAAAAGCTACCTTGGTAGCTTCAGTGCCAGGGCCACAATCTACACATGAATCAAGAGCTGCTAGATAGACCCAAGATGACAGCTGATATTTAAAAAGTAACCAACACAGATGGACCCTACAAAAACATTTTCGCAGGGGACTTTACTCAATAATTCCCTGAGCAGCCTGAAGTCTGCTGAAGTCTCTCTTCATGGCCAGAGTTGAGGTTTTGCTGGCACTTTTCCTCTTGTAAAAAGAGATTTTAAACTTGATGGCTTCATGGCTGCAGTGGCCAAAACAGCCACCAATCCCCACTTCGCTCACAAAATCCTCTCTGTAGATAAGCAGTAGATCAAGAAGGGTATCTTTTTGATTCTGCTCCTTTAAGAACTGTGCCATAAAGTTGTCATCTGGGTTTTTCATGGAATAGTCTGGCCTAGACTGTACCATCTGTGTGATTCACCCAGTTGATTTCTAGCAAGCTGAAGTCCCTCATGAGGACAAGGGAAGTTGACTTGAAAGCATCCTTAGTTCCTCAAAGAATAGTTTGTTTGCGTCATTGTCCTGTCTGGCAGATCCAAAGTAGACTCCCACAGTGACATCTGCATTATTTATTTGTCCCTTGATTCTTACCTAGAGGCTTTCAACTGTGCCATTGCCAACTGTGAGTTCCAGACATTCTATCCCTTCCACTACATACAATGCCATCTCCTCACCTCTTCTGCTCTATCCCTCCTGAAGAGCCTGTAACCATCCAAAAGGGCACTCCAGACACAGGACGTATCCTACCAGACTTCACTTTTGCTAATGGTGCCAAATCTCTGGGCTTGGGCCAAATCTTTGAGCTCCTCTTGTTTGTTCCTCATGCTGCATGTATTAGTGTAGAAACTACTAATAGTGTAGAAATCATAGCCAACACCTTGTGAAGCAGATTGAGGGACCCCATTAGTGCTTATTTCCTCAGGTTTTGGCACACCATACCATTGCTCATCACTGGCAAGCCTGGTATTTTCGCTTTACCCTTTCCAAGCTATTTTTTTTTCTGCAGATCTCAATGATTCAGACATTGAAGAAGCTTAGAAACAACCAGTCAGGGGTGCTTCTCCAAAGCAACCACAAATGGAGACTAATTCCTGATGGGAAAGCAGAGTGAGACCTGGTGATGAGCTCATGGGAGCTGAGGCACAGGCATATCTGCTCTCAAAAGGATAGCCTAAAGCTCTGCATTGAGAACTTCCTTGAGAGCAAAAGAGATTTATGGCAGCATAACTGGCTGGGAAAGGCTGCAGAGAAGGGAAGGAGCCCACACAACGCTTACCTGCCTCCGAAAGCGATGACAGGGCAGCCTGCAGCACCAAATTGCTGCTTAAGCTCAGTAATGAGCACAGCATAGTCAGCAAGAGCTTGTTCCACAGTGAGCAGAGCAGTATTCTTCCGCTGTGTTGACTCAAGTCCAAAGGGAAGAGACTTCCCATAGTACCTCTGAAATGAAAGAGATACACTGTGGCAACGCTGGTCTGGGTCTTCTCTGCTTTCATCATAGAGCTGGGCTAAGTGTGTATACTAATACAAAGAGAGAACAGAGCATGAGGTGTCCTCTAACTTGTCCATAACTGAGGAAGTGCCTTGTCTCTTGCACCTGATACACAGACACCTTCACGACAGGTCATAGAGTGGATAGTCAGTACATGATAACTGCTTCAGTGGGTGCCAAGTGGGTTCTCAGCATGTGTTTCTCTCCTGAAGTCCCTAGCTACAAAAGGGAACAGGACAATCTCTTCATGCCTAAGATGATAGATAATAGATCTAACAGAGTAGTGTGGGAAAGGTTGGCTTGGGACTTTGCAGAGTAGAGAGAATAAATATTATCCAAACAAAGTACTCTCTACTCCAATACGGAACTTAAGGCCTGTAGAAACTACTTACAAAAGCAAGTCATTCGTGGCATAGGCTGTACTGAAACAGCAGTCTGTATCCTGGAGTGCTGCGAGGCATAGTAAAAAATTACACAAAAGCCATGATTATGTAAAGATCTGCTGTCATGGGGAGAAAGCTTATAGCAGGTCTGACTCAGCTCCACAGCAAGAAATGATACCACTATTCCAGACCTGCAGAAAGCTGAATTTGGTTAACACTGAAAAGAACAGGACTCTAAAGAATGCATAATGACTAAAATACTCACATGTTCAGCAAAAATGACAAGTGCTTGCTGTTCCTCTGCTAATTCAAATATGAAGTCAGAGTTCTGAGCAAAAGTCCAGATGTCACCTTCATTGCCAGTATAGAAAAAGATGGGTCCAAATCCTTTCTTCCAGAACTTTGCTGAGGCAATTGAAAGAAAGAAATTACAAATTAAAATAACCCACAAAACCCACCAAAAAAACCACATAAGACCGCCCCAAAAACACAACAAAAAATATGTGCATTAAATGAGTTAATTTTTCGGTTTGGGCAGGAGCTTAACAAGGAAGAACTCTGTGAACAGGCTGATTCCTGAGACTTGACCTGGGACACAAAGGTGTTAGAAAGGCCAGACTCCAGAAATCTCTCATTTGGGTGGGGGTAAATAAGAGCTTCCATGACACCAGTACATGGCCTGAAAATTTCACTTCTGCCTGAAAAATACCTAAAATCTCAAGTTCTACAAGATCTCCTTTGCAGACAGCTGCCCTCCAAAAGAGTGATTTCCCATTCATATATCCTTTTTAGCCCAACTCACTCCAAAACATTTGCACAGCTCAATTTTCACACAAAACTGACATTAGGGAATTGCCTCCATCTTTCCAATGCTCCTGCTGTGATGTATAAAGTTGTAAATTACATATCATAGGATGATTTGAGTTGGGGGGGGACCATCAAAGACCATCCAGTTCAACCCCCCTGCCATGGGCAGAGACACCTTCCACTATCCCAGGCTGCTCCAAGCCCTGTGCAATCTGGCCTTGAACACTTCCAGGGATGGAGCAGCCACAGCTTCTCTGGGCACCCTGTGCCACGGCCTCACCACCCCCACAGGGAACAATTTCTTCCTTATGTCCAATCCAAATTCACCATCTGTCAACTTCAAGCCATTGCCCCTTGTCCTACCACTACTGGCTTTAGTAAAAAGCCACTCCCTGTCTTTTTCACAAACCTTCTGTAAGTACTGGAAGGCCACAATAGGATCTTCCCAGAGCCTTCTCTTCTCCAGGCTGAACAAACCCAGTCTCCCAGCCTGTCTCCAGAGCAGAGGGGCTACAGCTGTCACGAGACAAGGGAAAGCTTCAGACAATCCCTGCCTCAGCCTCAAATTTTGGCAACATTTTAAATTTAAGGAATCCCTCTGGCTCAGTTCTAATGACACCAGATCAGATCTACTTATAAAAATGAATTATTTATTAAACAGACAAGAGATAACAGACAAAATATCTTAATTAAAATTACTCACTACACAGTATAAAACTAAAGAACTACTAGTCAATAACAGTAATGGATAAAACAGTGCACTATATCAAGGTATCCATATTAAAACTGGCAAAAGAAATAGTATTGATTAGGAGTCAAATGTAATTTACTACCAAAATGGCAATAACATACAGAGACTCCTTCACTCAACCCCTGGAGAGTAACCATGAAGCTGATGTCCCTGCTCACAGGAGAAACTCCACATATTTCCAGAAGATATGTATTTTTTAGCAGATTTCTATTTTCTGAAGCAGAATCTATAGCAGATTTCTGCTTTGTGAAAGTTTGGGGTGGCTTTTATAGTTGTGAAGTGATCGGCTATCAGAAAGTCAAAATCCAGCATACCTTGTCAGATCTCACTTCAACAGTAAGGTATCAGCAGTTGGGAAATACCAGACCAGTGTTAACCCCATGGCCCAAAAAAACTCACAACAACACAGCTTGTCCTGTTTGAGTTACCTGACTGGCTAACAAACAACAGATAAGCTCTTGGGAGAGGGTGAGATGCTCTACTACACCAGCTCTCAGATCATTGCTCGGGCTTCCTCTGGACTCATTCCAACAGCCCCACACCCTTCTTGTGTTGAAATCCCTGGGCCTGGAGGCAGTTCTACTGGTGGGGTCCCACCTGAGCAGAGCTGAGGGACAGAATCCCCCCACACACACCTGCTGCCCACACTGTGGAGAGGAGGCCAGAATATGCTGATATATGTTATATATGTAACACACATGCATATGTGTGTGTGTGTGTGTATATATATATGATGTTATGTGAAGATAATGTGCTTCATTCTCAGATCACTTTATAACTGAAGGCAAATTGAGTCTGGCAGGACAAGCTGAGCTGTGGTGCCAACACTGGCTTATCTAACAAACAGTTGCTCTAATGCTTGCTGACTTTAACAAACATTTGATTTTAGCTTAGTCATAAATTGCACAGGGATATTAAGAGGGATAATAAATAGTTTTCTTCAATGACAAACCTCAGACCATCAGTTAAGTGTTGATTTCAACACATCATCCAACTGCACAGCAGTTGTCCCATGGATGTTGCTATCACATGAGGCTGTTTCCATAAACAGAGAGGCCCAAATTTAATTCTTGGCATTCTTGGCACAGAATTGACAAAGCCAGATTTGGCTTGGAATGGGATCTGAAACCTCTCATTAATGAAATTCCTCCTCTTCATTAACAAAGACGCCAACTGACTCTCTATGCTGCATTTGCATTGCATATTGGGTAGGTAACTGGAGTGCTCAGTGTTCTCTTTCCTCTGGCTCTTCTCCTCATAAGCTTCATGGCTTCTGGAGGAAACAACCATCACAGAAGCCAAAACCAAACCAGCTGGGCTCCTTAGAAAGGTATCTATTTTTAGACTGAAATCCTGGGGAATTGACAGCTAAACTCAAGAGTATCAGATTCCCTGTTGTGAAATTAGTCTTTATTTTCTTGCTGATAATATGAAAAGTTTTATATTGCACAAAAAAACAAGGGAAATGGAATTACAGGAATTTTGAGTAAGAAACTCTATATAAACCAGCAGAACTGCACTGTTAACATTTTGCTCCTCACAAATACTATTCAGCTCTGCCTAGGACTCACAGATAAAACATAACACCTTAAAAGAAAGCAAAGAGAAGCTGCACAATGCTTTAAACCATGTAATCCCAACATTCTGTTCGAAAAGAGCCACTTAATTAGTGAAATTGCAGCCTTGGGTATGTTCTCAAAATTCACTGGTGGGTTCATATCTTTGTTGAACTGATCCATGAATTCATGCCTGGTGAAACACACGACTTGGCACAGATGCTGAACAAGCTGCAGAGCAACAGGCAATGTGAAGGCGAGCTGCAGCATCTGAACACCCCAATGCAACTGAGAGGCAGCAGCAGGTGGGCACCAAGCCAGGTAGTGCTCACGTCTGTTGCTATTCCCAAGTCCACTTTTGCTCTCTCCCTGCAAATTGCTCCCCAGTTCCTCTGTATAGGCAAGGCTGAAAAACATGTGACACTGGTTAAGGAAACTGCTGTCTTTTTAGTCACATGCTGTTTAAAAAGGCCTTTTCTCTTTTACTGTCAGTGACACAAAAGGAAGACGCAGCTGGCTCCTTGCTGGCAGTGCTCATTGTTGTGCGTGGATTAAGCTATCTACAATTGCACGATTTTAAATAATGCAAACCACTGACCCAAGAGGAGTTACCTTCATTCCTAAAAATGATCGCTACAGAGTGCAACATTTCAGTCACTATTTGTTTATCCTGATGCATTCAGAACACTGAATTACATGCGCTTGTGAGAGATGCTGGTATCAACTGAAGACACACACACAGAGCCAGCTCTGGTGCAAGCCTAACACAGCTCCTGCTTCTAGTCTACTCTTGCTCCAAAGAGGCCAGTCCCCACAATCCCCTCTGCACCACACAGCCAGAACAGAAGGCAAGGAGTGAATTCCAGATTGGTTTGTGCTGGAAAGGACCTTAAAGCTCATCCAGTTCCACCCCTCTGCCATGAGCAGGGACACCTTCCACTATCCCAGGTTGCTCCAAACCCTGTCCAAGCTGGCTTTGGACACTTGGGGATGTCTAGGGATGGGGCAGCCAGAGCTCCTCTGCATAACCTGGGCCAGGGCCTCCCCACCCTCACAGAGAAGAACTCCTTCCTAATATGCAATCTAAACCTAGTCTCTTTCAATTTAAAGCCAGACCCCCTTGTTCTATAAGTACATGCCTTTGTAAAAAGTGGATGGAAAGAAAAACGAGAGGAGGATGCAGACAATGCTAGGGAATGTTTGGCTCGTATAGGGTTGGCCGTTGGCTAACTGATTCTTGGCTGCCCAGTGCTCTAGCTCCTGCTCTGCCTCGGAACAGAGGCAGTTAAAGCTTAAGCAGAAACGAATCCAGCGCGAAGCCACAGCACCCACGAGACCTACCCGACACCAGGTACCGCTGCGGGAAGGTCTCGTTGCCGCTGGTCTCGAAGCTGAAGTGGTCCCGCACCTGAGGGAAGAGCCGCTCCTCCAGGACGGGCCGCACGACCCGGGCAGCTGGAGGAAGCATCATCAGCACAAGACAAACCGACAATAGGTGCTGTCACCCTGTACGGCACAACCCAGCCTGAGAACCGGGGCCCGCGGAGCTCGGAGTGCCCTTCTGGTGCTCCCCAGGCCGGCTGAGGGCTCAGGCCCAGGGAGGCTAGTTCGGGGTCCTGCCCGGGGGCTGGAAAAGCTAGCTGAGGGTCCCATTCACGGGAGGGCAGAGGCTCTGGCCGAGGAAAGAGGAGGTCAGGCAGAGGGGTCCGGCCCGAGGAGCAGGGGGGACAGGCAGAAGGGTCCGGCCCGAAACACCCACCGGGAGCGGCGCGGGCGGATGGCAGCGGCGGGAGCAGCGGGAGCAGCAGCGGGAGCAGCAGCAGCGGCAGCGGGAGCCGTAGCACCGACTCCATGACAGCCGGAGGCTCCTCCCGCACCGCACAGCGAGCACGGCCGCGCGGGCAGCAGGCACGTGAGCCACCCCTTCGGGATCACGTGGTGACCCAGCGTCCCTTCACGTGACCACCCGAGCGCCACACCCGCTGCTGGGCCGTTATGGCGGCTTGACCCGGTGTCTTCTGTACTCATTGGCCCGGGCCGGGCTGGGCCGGCGCTTCCTGGGGGTCGGGGGAGGGCAGCGACACTGGGTACTGCAGAGGCTAAAGAGGCAGCAGATGTTGGAAGGTAGTTCTGTAATTTGCATCTCTGGCAAAGGTTACCTGGCCACTCCATCCTGTGTACGCTTACGTCAGAGCTAGGAGAAGGGAGCATCCCCTCCCCGATCAGGTGTTTGTTGTGGTCCCTCCCTGGCACAGGGAGCTTAGCCAGCTGAGAAGGAGGTATGCTTTTCTTCTGTTGAATTAATTTTCTGAAGAATTGCTGTTCGGGTATGGCTCACAAGATAGTCCGTGCAGAGGCCTGTGCCAGCCCAGGAAGGAAGGCAGGGGCAGCTGAAGCAGAGGAAAGCGAGGCTGTGCCTTCAAGCGACAGCTGGATTTCTTCAGGATTGCGGAATTGGTGTAGCCCAGGAGAACGCTATGGGACAGGTCTCTTGTTTTGATTCGCTCCAACGCTGAGCTAAGAGTCACCTCGGAGATTGACTCAGTGAGGTCAAACACGGTAATAAATATTTATAACCTGGATCAGGCACCTACAGATTTCTCTTTATTACTGTCAGAAACAAGAGATATATTTGCTTTATTCAGCACCAGATATGTGGGGGATCACTCCTCCTAACATGTACACCCAACACTTTCACATAGCACAATATATGGCTAAATTTCATGCATATTCATTACATTCTTTGGGATTGGAGAAGGCTCCAAGTCTTCCTCGGGTGTCGTTCCAATGAAGGCCGGCAGTCCTCACTTTGAACTTTTAACCTTTCTTTCTGAAGCCTGCACAGTCGTTTGCTGGCTGGTTCAGCATTTTCTGCTGATAATAGGTTTTGTTCCTTTTATCTTGACAAGGTGCATTCTGTTTCTCTTATCTTGGCAAGGCTAAGGCACATCCGGCTTCTATGCTTGTGATTAATATTTGCTGACTCTTAATAGTTAATTCATGTTTACATGAGTTAACTATTGATCAACTTCTTTCAGTTTCAGTGAGATTATGATGAGAAAGGCTGCAAGGACTGACTGAGAGAAACTTTGGTTTGGCATGGTGGACATGAGAAAAAAGGTTTGACCTTGTCTTTTGCTGCTGCTATCCCTGTAAAGTGCTGAGTTTATGTTGCCGGGGCTGTGCTAGCTGCTGCCTTGAGCCAGAGCTCAGCATGATGGCACAGGAGGGACAGAGAAGCCATGTCCCTATGGAGTACAGGGAGCTGGGAGTGGCACAGTGCTGAGCCTTGTGTTTGGGAGGCATTGTGCAGGTTTGTGCCAGTCAGGTACAGTGTGCAGGCTTGTCAAAAACTGCACAAAGTGGTGTTACAGCACCAGCCTTCTGATAAGATCAGGATTTTATCAGCCTCCTGATAAAATCAGTCCATGTGCAGGCTTGTCAAAAACTGCACAAAGTGGTGTTACAGCACCAGCCTCCTGATAAGATTCTTCAGGAGGTCAGGTTTGGAGGCACTGTAGCAATGACATGGCAGTTCTCTGAGGAGTGATGTGACTGCACTGCTCAGCAGGGCAAGCTGCTGCAGGAAGCTGGGGTTAGGCTGCACAGAACCTGTCCAGCATGAGACTGGCTCTGTTGGCCACCCCTGCTCTCTGGACCAACACTGTGCAGAGGTGGCAGACTGTGGCTCTGGACCCTGCAGCCTCAGGAGGTATTGTGGTCAGGGCCCCGGGGTGCACCAAATCTGCCAGTGGCACTTTGTGACAGACTGCTGCCAGGACCTGCAGCACCATGCTGTAGGCAGGAGTGGGAACACATTAAAGGGACCACCTGGCAGCTGTGTAGCCTGAGGAGGGTGTCAGTGAGTGCTGGTGAGGAGCTCTGCCCCCCAGAAATTAAACTTTCACCCTTGGCTTTTCTTAACCTGACCAGTGTGTCCACTTCTGGCAAGTGTCCATTGCTTTGAATTTACTCTGAAAGTAATTCCTCCTTGTGCTGTTTGGGAGTAAGATATAGTTGGGCCATACATGAGAGATTCAGTGCAACTTGGCTGTTGCAGGAAAAATGGCAGATCCATCTCTGAGTAAGGTTCATACCAAAAGCTAGGAGTGATTTTTGTAAGCCAGAAAATGGGAACTTGCCTGTGGGCAAGAGTGGGTGGGCTGGTGGTGACAGAGGGGCTGGCCCTGCGAGGAGTGGCTCTCTGGGCAGAGCAGCCAGTAAGCATCATGTTATGTGGGCAGAAGGTATTGTTGTGGTTTGTGTAGTAACAAAGGACTTTTGGCAATAATATTAGAAGGTTAAATATGATTTATTAACATGATTTTATAATTTAAAGGATTTGGGTTATTATTTGCTCAGTTTGGAGTATTTGAAGCTCTTGCTTCTAGTTTTGTTTAAGGAATGCTAGAATAGCTTACACAATCAGAGATAACAACTTTTCACCTTATAGGTTGAAAGAAAGAAAATTCTTATCTCTTATATCAAGAAAAAAACCAGAGAAATCTGTCTTGTCCTTGAAACACAACTTAGAAATTTGTTTAAAGAAACTTGTACAGAGTAAAAAGCAGTAAAAAAACACTTTCCCATGAAAAAAATTTTCTGCAAGCTTGCATACAAAAAAACTTATAATATATTCATACAACAAGAAGTAAGGCCAGAATCTTCCTGCGCATGCTACCCCTACCAGAGTGTGGCAGGACATCCCCCCTACCACAGAAGAGTTTATCTGTAGCTGGTGTGTCAGCTCCGGATACTCTCCCCTCCACATTAAGTGATGAGATAACCCAGGCCAGCACACAAGCTACTAAGTTATTTCTCTCTCTCTGGCGACAGGAGTAGAACTCCCAATAAACAGCTGGGTGTGAGAACAGATGTGGGGAGATAAGCTAGAAATTCCTGACTGAAAGACACTACTTTTACAATTATAAGAGCTACACAAATTTTCATGGAGGTAGAAACCTCCTACATACCTCCTGGAAATGTGCAGGGACTTCTCACTGGAGTTTGGACACAAATTCCATGGTTACTTTCCTGGGAATTGAGAGGAAGTATTTGATGTGTACTCCATCATCCATTTGGTGCTAAATTACATTGAATCTTAATCTATACTATTTCTTCACTAGCTGTAACATAGGTACCTTTATCGTGCACTGTATTTTATCTACTCGTAGTTCTTTTATTTCTGTGTAGTAAGTAGTCCATTTAAAGTCTCATCAGCGTCCTTTACGAACAAAATTTAAACATTGAAGGTTTCTGTGTAGTAAGAGGAGAAGCTAGAGGTGAGCAGAGAAAGGGGATTTAGCACTTTTAGCTAGTTTAAGGCTGAGCGTGTCAGCACCTGCTCATATATCTCTGCAGAGGAGTCTCTGGTAGTACCTTGGGCTTCTGAGAAGCTACTCCTGGAAGACAGCTGATGGGTGAGATACAACTGAATGCTCTGGGACCTTGCTCCTGGTGAGGGCCTGTGAATCTTACTGGGAGTAGGGGAAAAACAAGACAGAGCTCCTGGAGAGGGAAAAGTGACTATGGGGTACTGAGTTTCCCCTATTCCACCCGAGATAGCTCAGCTACCCGGAATGGCATGGAAGTAGCAGGATGGCTCTTGTGGCAGTGTTTGAAACAGAAAAAGGTTTAATAAGAAACAAAGTAACAAAGCTCTTTACAGAGAAAAGCCGTGCTAGGTGCAAGAGGTCCTTGCCCTGCTAAGACACGCCACAAAAGCGATTAAATCTTTTGTTCTGTCCTTTTTCTACCTAATGGCTCAGGCGGGGACCTCTTGGCCCTGGTCCAATCAGACAGCACCAAGTTTGAGGTGAAGTCCAAAAGGTCCTATGAGGTGTCCCTGTACCAAATTTGGAGAGAACTTTCTGGGGTCTTTGCCTTACTTGGCAGACAAAGAGTATTTGGAAATCCCCTTGTAATTTGGTCACCCCCGTCAAGAGGGGGCACACTCCTACAATGGGGCTTTCAGTGTGCACTTCTCTGCTCAGACACACTCTTTCATGTGTAACTGAAGAGAAGTAAACTGACACAAGACCTAGTGAGTGGGGAGATGCAAACCCCTCAGGTTTATTTCTTAGCACACTGTTGACCTGCGGTGGTGGGCTGAGTGACCTCCTCACTTTTCTCACCCACAAGGTTTAGATTCTGTCTTATAGGGCTGGAGCTGCCCTTCCTACATATCTGTGCAATATATAGTGAAATAAAACCGGGACCAATAGGAGCATGTGAGAAACACTACTCACTTGTGTGTTATAGGTACAGTAGATAATTCAGGCTGGTGATTAATAAGTAATATCTTACTAAGTGATGGTGGATATTAATATATCTTTTTAAGTAATAGTGTGACTTCTAAGTTTTAAAATGTACCCAAGGAAAATCCTAGCAACTGGGGCAAGCCGACCGCAGAGAGCTCCCATCAGCAAGACAAAGGACTGGAGCCGGTGGACAGATAAGGCTACCCCTCTCCTGATGTCCAGCTACACCCAGATGGATATCTCGAGATGAGGTAACCCTGGGCACCTGAAGAACATTAACACCAACTCCGGTGGCTAGATGCGATAAGGAGGGGACATTAGCGCCCATCACCGATTCCCGGATAAGATATCAGTCGAGATGTCCTCATCTTAATCAGGAACTCGGAAAGTTCTACTCCACCCTCTTCCATATTCATCAGCAACCGGAGGAATCACATTTACAACAATATCACAGAGATTGAGGACACCGCCTAGGACAATCTCCACGAATCCGGACGTCTTTGTCCAACACTGGACTCTGAAAGGACAGACGTTTGCATGTGAATCACCAACGAGAGAAGAATAGACTTTCTGCCGGCGGCATAATAAACTGTATTTAAACGGGTAGTTCGAGGACCAGGGCGGCAAATTGGTAGAACCCAAAGCGAGAGGGGCTTGGGTCTGCGTTCGCCCGCATCGACTCAGTGCTTTCCTATCGATCGTGGCTATCGCGGCCTAAATTCTCGGTCACGACAATAAAATTATTTTTTCTTAATTAAAATTGGCTCTGTTAATTTTAATTCGGCTTGATCACCACCATATTTATAACAAACTCGGTGACCCCAACATGATCTGATCAAACAAAAAGGGAGAAAACCTCTTCTTGCTGGGGGGCGCCCTGCTGATTTCAGCGGCCTGGCAGGATCGGGGAAGAACCCAGAAATTTTCCGATCAGATATCGAACAAAAAAATTAAAAAGCCACGATAGGTAAAGGAGGACGGGCTCGGAGCTCTCAGGGACAAATTGGAGAATAGTCTCCAGAACTGAGGAAAAAGGACACTCGTAAAATTCTACGTGCACGAAGATATCCCAGTCGAGAAATAAGCCATAAGTATCGCACTGGTTGAGTGGGGTGATCAAACGTGTGTGTATGAGACGCAACCTGGTTGCGAAGTGAGTGCGGACCCTGCGATCGCGGTTCCTCTATCCCGCGAGTGAAGAGGTCGGTCAAAGGGGAAGCGAGTGGAAAGGCTCGGACACACCTCAAGCCTGAACCGGGGAGGGTTCAGGGGATCGATCACAGGGGGTCGGGAAGGGAAAACATCACCGGGAACAGGGAACCGGCAAACCTTCCGACCAGGAGGATTCGAGGAATCCAGGTAAGAGCTGTTGAGAGCATATTCCCAGCGGAAACCCCCCGGGACGGCTAACCACGAGGCCAGTAAGCTGGGAAAAAAGAACCGAATTCGGGAAGACTTAACAAGATACCGGTAAACAAATTTAGGATCCTATAATTTTTCTGAATAAGACTCGGCTGAGGCTGAGTGGGTAAGCAAGGGTACACGCACCAAAATGGGGCAGAAAAAGAGTAAAATGCAAGAAAAAGCACAGGAAAAATCCAAAAAGAAAAACGGTATGCCCGAGATCCCCCAGGATAGTCCTCTGGGGTGGATGCTAGAATATTGGGAGGATTGTCCCGAAAGAAGGGGAAAGTCAAAGGAGAAAATGATATTTTATTGTATGGAGGAATGGGGGGGGAAGGAAATAAGGCAACATGTAACCTGGCCCATTTTTGGGTCCTTTGAGAAGTGGACTTGTCAAGCGTTATATGACTTTGTGTGTGGACAGCATCCCCCAAACAGCGAACCTAGAGAGTATGCCAGAGTTTGGGAATTTTCGTGCTTTGGCTTGTTTCCTATTAAAACACGTAGAAATGCTAAGAACAAAAAGGAACCTTGGGAACCTTTAGAACACCTCCCTCCCCCATATCCGATCCAAAACCTCCAGGGTGAAGCAGCCCCCACTCTTCCCTCAGCGCCCGCCGAACCCTCCCAACAACAGCACACCCNCCCTCTCAACAACACACCCCCACACAGGGGACTCTGGGCACAACACCACTCCCGGGAACTTCGTCGGAACAGGTTACCCCAGTCACCCCTGTGCCACCCCCTCCCTCCCTCTTCTCCGGGGAAACCAGCCGCCATGGCGCTGCTGGGCCTGACTCCCCTCCTGCCAGCAGAACTCGCAATAAGACAAGGAAGGTGAGTATAGGAGACAGTGAAAACAAGGAGGAAAAACCTAATCTATTCCCCCTTAGGGAAGTCCCCACCGCCCCCGGGGTTATAGGCTATGTAAACGTACCTATAAATTGCGGAGGTGTGAGGGCCTTGAAGAAAGAAATGGGAAATCTGATGGATGACCCATGGGGGGGGGGCCGATCGATTAGATGAATTTCTTGGTGCCAGCATATATTCATATGATGACATCACGGCTATACTAAGATCCTTGTTTAATTGGGAAGAAAGGGAGATGATAAGATTAGCAGCCATCCGGGATTGGGAGGGCAGGAACCCTCAAGGGGGGCAAGGGGACATCAAGTGGCCAAAAGAACGACCAAACTGGGACGCACAGACAGAGGAGGGTAGGCAGTTGATGATAAATCTAAGAAGCATGATGATACAAGGAGTACGGGGGTGGACCCCAAAGACAAGAATTGGTATTCCTGGTGGATTCAGGAGCTGAAAAAAGCACCGTGCAGCAAATGCCCCCAGGTTGTACAAAAAGTTGTACAAAAGATTCTTTAATTGTGGTTGGGGCTAAAGGGGAACCTTTCAAGGTTCCAGTCATTAAAGACGTGGAGGTTGAATCAGAAAATAAGGTTTGTATAGGTAATCTGCTTCTGGTAGAGAAGGCCAACTACAATCTATTGGGAAGGGACTTGATGGTAAAATTAGGAATAAGTTTAATAGCTAAGGAATCCCAGCTGTCAGTCAGTATATATTGATTAACCACAGAGGATGAAGATAGAATAAATCCTAGAGTATGGCACACCCTGGGGGAGATGGGAAAGACTGATATGGAACCCATATGGGTGGAAATCGAGAGGCCAGAGGAACCAATCAGGGTCAAACAGTACCCCATACCCCTGGAGGGGAGGAGGGGACTGAAACCGATCATAGAGGAATTGATTCAGAAGGGAACCTTGGAGCCATGCATGTCAAGACATAACACCCCTATTTTGGCTGTAAGGAAACCTGATGGTAATTACCGACTAGTCCAGGACTTACGGGTGGTGAATGACAGAACTAAAACCTTGTTCCCCACGGTCCCAAATCCATATACTCTGCTTAGCCATATCTCACCTGAGGCCGCTTGGTACAGTGTGATTGACTTAAAGGATGCATTTTGGACCTGCCCTTTGGCAAAGGGCAGTCAGGACTTTTTTGCTTTTTCATGGGAGGATCCTGACAATAACCGAACACAGCAACTCCGCTGGACACCCTTACCCCAGGGGTTTGTGGACTCTCCTAACTTGTTTGGCCAGGCACTCGAACAGCTGTTAGCCCAGTTCAAGCCTCCCCATGGGACGAAGTTGTTACAGTATGTGGATGACTTGCTAATTGCAGGGCCAGGAGAAAGGGAAGTGAGGGAGAGCACGATAGCTCTGCTGAATTTTCTGGGTGATAAGGGGTTGAAGGTCTCAAAGGCTAAACTCCAGTTCACCGAACAAGAGGTAAAATATCTGGGGCACTGGCTGATTAAAGGGGAAAAGAAGCTGGACCCTGAGAGGATCGCAGGAATCCTTGCTCTACCTGCCCCAAAACCAAAATGAGAGGTCAGGCAGCTTTTGGGGCTTCTGGGATATTGTAGACTATGGATTGAGAGATACAGCGAAAAGGTGAAATTTCTGTATGAAAATCTTACAACCAATCGGTTAAAATGGACTGAGGAAGACGAGAGTGAATTCAAAAGGATTAAGGATGTCCTCACGAAGGCACCCGTNCATGGGGGGGGGGCCGATCGATTAGATGAATTTCTTGGGGCCAGCATATATTCATATGATGACATCACGGCTATACTAAGATCCTTGTTTAATTGGGAAGAAAGGGAGATGATAAGATTAGCAGCCATCCGGGATTGGGAGGGCAGGAACCCTCAAGGGGGGCAAGGGGACATCAAGTGGCCAAAAGAACGACCAAACTGGGACGCACAGACAGAGGAGGGTAGGCAGTTGATGATAAATCTAAGAAGCATGATGATACAAGGAGTACGGGGGGCCGTGCCAAAGGGACAGAACATTGGGAAGGCACTAGGGGAATGTCAGGGAAAGGAAGACACACCAACGGAGTGGTTGGAGAGACTGAGGAAGAGTATAAGAATGCATTCGGGTACAAACCCCGAATCCGGTGTGGGACTAGTGCCGGTGAAAACTCAGTTTGTAGCTAAGTTGTGGGAGGACATTCACAAGAAGTTGGAAAAGATAGAAAATTGGCAGGAAAAGGATCTCCAGGAGTTGTTGAGGGAAGCTCAAAAGGTACACATGAGGAGAGGGGAAGAACAGCAAAAGGCGCAGGCTAAAGTATTGGTGGCTGCGGTGAGGGAAGCTCAGAAACTGGAACAAACTCAAAGCTCTGGTAAACGATCCTATCCACCCCCTAAGAAGCAAAACCCCCCCCTGCCATGAAAAACAGGGAACCCGAGACAGAGCGTCCCCGAGTGCTTTTACTGCAAAGGTAAAGGGCACATGAAGCGAGAGTGCAAAAAGAGGTTGAAGGATGAACAGATATTCCAGGAGGATTAGAGGGGTCAGGGGCTCTTTAATTTGGGGTCGAGAACATCAGGAGAGCCCTTGATAAAATTAAGGATTGGACCCCAAAGACAAGAATTGGTATTCCTGGTGGATTCAGGAGCTGAAAAAAGCACCGTGCAGCAAATGCCCCCAGGTTGTACAAAAAGTTGTACAAAAGATTCTTTAATTGTGGTTGGGGCTAAAGGGGAACCTTTCAAGGTTCCAGTCATTAAAGACGTGGAGGTTGAATCAGAAAATAAGGTTTGTATAGGTAATCTGCTTCTGGTAGAGAAGGCCAACTACAATCTATTGGGAAGGGACTTGATGGTAAAATTAGGAATAAGTTTAATAGCTAAGGAATCCCAGCTGTCAGTCAGTATATATTGATTAACCACAGAGGATGAAGATAGAATAAATCCTAGAGTATGGCACACCCTGGGGGAGATGGGAAAGACTGATATGGAACCCATATGGGTGGAAATCGAGAGGCCAGAGGAACCAATCAGGGTCAAACAGTACCCCATACCCCTGGAGGGGAGGAGGGGACTGAAACCGATCATAGAGGAATTGATTCAGAAGGGAACCTTGGAGCCATGCATGTCAAGACATAACACCCCTATTTTGGCTGTAAGGAAACCTGATGGTAATTACCGACTAGTCCAGGACTTACGGGTGGTGAATGACAGAACTAAAACCTTGTTCCCCACGGTCCCAAATCCATATACTCTGCTTAGCCATATCTCACCTGAGGCCGCTTGGTACAGTGTGATTGACTTAAAGGATGCATTTTGGACCTGCCCTTTGGCAAAGGGCAGTCAGGACTTTTTTGCTTTTTCATGGGAGGATCCTGACAATAACCGAACACAGCAACTCCGCTGGACACCCTTACCCCAGGGGTTTGTGGACTCTCCTAACTTGTTTGGCCAGGCACTCGAACAGCTGTTAGCCCAGTTCAAGCCTCCCCATGGGACGAAGTTGTTACAGTATGTGGATGACTTGCTAATTGCAGGGCCAGGAGAAAGGGAAGTGAGGGAGAGCACGATAGCTCTGCTGAATTTTCTGGGTGATAAGGGGTTGAAGGTCTCAAAGGCTAAACTCCAGTTCACCGAACAAGAGGTAAAATATCTGGGGCACTGGCTGATTAAAGGGGAAAAGAAGCTGGACCCTGAGAGGATCGCAGGAATCCTTGCTCTACCTGCCCCAAAACCAAAATGAGAGGTCAGGCAGCTTTTGGGGCTTCTGGGATATTGTAGACTATGGATTGAGAGATACAGCGAAAAGGTGAAATTTCTGTATGAAAATCTTACAACCAATCGGTTAAAATGGACTGAGGAAGACGAGAGTGAATTCAAAAGGATTAAGGATGTCCTCACGAAGGCACCCGTATTAAGCCTCCCACATGTAAAGAGATCTTTTCAATTGTTTGTAGACATCCATAATCATACCGCGTTAGGGGTTTTAACCCAGGACTGGGCGGGCCATAGGAAGCCGGTAGGGTACTTATCTAAGCTATTAGACCCTGTGAGTAGAGGATGGCCCACCTGCCTTCAGGCTATAGTGGCTGTAGCTTTGTTGGTAGAGGAAGCAAAGAAAGTAACCTTTGGAGCTTCCCTGGTTGTGTACTCGCCTCACAATATAGGGAGCATTTTGCAGCAAAAAGCCGATAAGTGGCTGACGGATGCAAGGCTCCTAAAGTATGAAGCTATATTGCTTCATTCCAACGATTTGGAATTACTAACTACCACTGCTATAAATCCGGCCCAGTTCCTTTATGGAGATTTACCTGGTGAATTGACTCATAATTGCACCGAGGTAGTAGAACTTCAAACAAAGATCAGATCAGATTTGGAGGAAGAAGAACTCGATGAAGGGGAAAAGTGGTTTGTAGATGGATCATCAAGGATAGTGGATGGGAAAAGGAAATCTGGATACGCTATAGTGGACGGGAGGACTGAGGAGGTAATTGAATCAGGACCTCTAAGTGCAGGGTGGTCGGCTCAGGCCTGTGAACTGTATGCAGTCCTAAGAGCCCTGAAAAGGTTGAAAGGGAAAAAGGGTACAGTGTTTACAGACTCCAAATACCCCTTTGGGGTAGCACATATGTTCGGAAAAATATGGGAAGAAAGGAGACTGATCAACACAAGGGGACGAGGGCTTATTCATGGGGAATTGATAAAGAAAATTTTGGAAGCACTACGTGGGCCCGAAGCTATTTCAATTGTCTATGTAAAAGGGCATCAAACCGGATTACAGTTCCGTACTCGAGGGAATAACCTAGCTGATCAGGAAGCTAAAAGTGCAGCTCTCCTAAGGATAGGCATTCCAGAGCCAGAGAATAATGAGCCCAGGGAATATCCCTCCTGCCCCTCCCCATGGGAAATTGAGGAATATCAGAAACTAGGAGGAACACTCGAAGAGGGTAAGTGGAAACTGCCTGATGGCCAGGAATTGGTTTCCAGGGAATATTGTAGGAAAATTTTACAGAGGCTCCACCAGCAAACTCACTGGGGGGCCCAGGCATCAGCTGAACAATTTTTGAGGTTTTTTTGATGCAATGGCATTTATGAATTAGCTAAACGTGAGGTGCAGGGGTGCATGATATGTCAGAAGATAAATAAAGCCAAGACTAGACAGGTAGCTTTGGGAAGTCATCCCACAGCTTATCGGCCATTTGAGAGGATTCAAGTCGACTTCACCGAGCTTCCAAAGGTAGGAAGGTATAAATTTCTCCTTGTTATGGTGGACAAATTAACCCAATGGGTCAAGGCTTATCCGAGCCCTCGGGCCACTGCAAGAACGGTATCGAAGGTCCTACTGGAAGAAATCATACCTCGATATGGACTGGTAAGGTATATAGATTCTGACCAGGGCACACATTTTACATCTCTGGTCACCAAACAGCTGGCTGATTCCCTGGGAATTAGACGGGAGTATCACACCCCATGGCATCCCCAGAGCTCGGGCCAAGTCGAAAGGACAAATCAGACCCTAAAAGCACAATTGGCTAAGTTGATGTTAGAAACCAAAATGTCATGGTATAGATGCCTTCCTTTGGCACTCTTAAACATTCGGACTATGCCTCACTCAGAGACAGGATTCTCTCCTTTCGAGATGTTATATGGAATGCCCTACACTCATGGAATGCCTGTGGGACACCCAATGATAGAGGATGGACAAATCCAGCCCTACCTGCTGGAAATCAATAAGAATCTTCAAGAGTTAAGGAAACAAGGGATACTAACCCAGCACATTCCCTTGGGATTTGCCCTCCACCAAATACAACCTGGAGACAAGGTGCTCATCAAAACATGGAAAGAGGTCTCGCTCTCTCCTCAGTGGGAAGGCCCTTTTCTTGTCCTTTTAACAACAGATACAGCTATCCGCACCGCCGAGAAAGGGTGGACACACGCATCCCGGGTGAAGAAGGTACAAGATCCAGACCAAACCAATGAGTGGAAAATCACCTCTTCGCCGGGGGACTTGAAGATTAAGCTGCGCAAGAACGATAAATGACCGACGAGTACCGGGTCAGGTGCACGCAAACTGGATGCGAGTGCTACCCTTTTGTCTACTTTAGTTGTGGGTACTGCGACGAGGTTTGGGTTGCACATTGTGTGGGCGGGTCAAAACCCTCAGGATTGTGTTCTTGGTGCCTTGACAAGGAGCAGACTCTGACTTGCTGGCTCTTAGGGTTCCTGGAGTTAGATTCTTATCCATGGTTTCTCCTACACTGCAACGGGATGGGGGAAAACTAAATTCCAGAGCAGATCCAATTGCCATTGAGTGTCGCCGGTTTAACAAGGTACCTTGCGTGACTGACACGGTAAAAGCTTCATGGTGGGCAGTGTTCAAACGAAGGTATGCGGCCAGGACCACATACAGATCCCTGGAAGAATATCCTTGCTGCCAGGAAGATGGACTCCCTCGCCGCTGGTTGCAACCCAGTGGGCGCAGGCAGAGGCAGAGGGATGAGGATTTGGGGGATCCTAATGGTCCTGAGCCTAGTCAGGTACAAACCAACTAGTGGGCTGGAGAGCTCTGAGAACAAATGTCTAACCTGCTCCCAGATCATACTGGGAGAGAATGTGAAAAGTGGTTCTTGGATACCCACCTCCCCGAGGGATTGTTCCCACTGGGAAAGCGGGCACTGCACATTAAATGGCACTCGGTACGGGGTTTGTATAAAAGAAAACCAGGCATTTTGCTATGAGGAGAAGGAACCCCTCCAGGGCAAGCAAGGAAGGGTTTCGCTCCAAAGGCACTGAAGGGACACCGGATCAGGGACCATCCCGGTATGTGATAGACGTAATCAAACTGTCTGGACCGGGGGAAAAAGAGAATCGATGTTTATTGCCTATTTACAGATCAACAACAAATGTTATGACCATAGTAATCTGGACATATGTACCATGGGGGGGAAAATGTACTGGGTTGGGAAAAATGTAAGGTATGAAAACCAGCCAAACCTGAACAACCCAGTAATTCTTAATCTCTCCCCTGAGGGCAATGAACAGACGTGTTTTCAGTTTGACCAATTTGTTTGCTTCTCAAAAGATCAAGAAGGGGCAGATCCAGACACCAAAACGAGGCAGTGAGTACTTGAACAGAGAAGGCAGGAGGCCGAGGCACGGAAAAAGAGGTTAGAACAAGAAAGATTAAAAACCATGAGCGAGCAGTATGAACAATTAGAGAAGCAATATGGAGACTGGGGGCTGCCTGCTTCTGATAGGAACCTTTTCATAGATTTGATGCAGGAGATTGCCACAGAGCTCGGCCTATCCAATTGTTGGATCTGTGGGGGTTTGAAATCGGCAGAAAAATGGCCTTGGAAGGGGGAAGGGTTAACCCCCGAACAACTCCTTAAGTGGGAAAGCACCAAAGTCTCCCAAACTTTGCAAAGACCAGAAGGATGGGTATTGGACAAAAGAGTGATAGGATCAGTGTGTATCAGCCGGGAGGGAAAACAATATTCCCAGGTGGTAGGATACACTCCCTGCATATCCACCCTTGCTGTAAATTCAGATGCAAGAAACAAGACATGGCAGCCTGAAGCCCCTATGGGCTATTGGAGTCAGGAAAGAAAAGAGGGATGCAAGTGGAACAAGGTGATAGGTCTCTGCTGGAATATAAAGATGGGGGCCAACCCCTACCAGTCCCTGAATAGCGTGAAGAGATACTGGGAAAAGCCAGAGGACTTGGGAAAGGACTGGAAAGCCCCTGACGGTATCTATTGGATATGTGGGAAAAAGGCATATAGTGAACTGCCAAGTAATTGGAAAGGGTCCTGTACCCTGGGACTAATAAGGCCAGTATTTTTTACATTGCCAAGGTCACAAAGTGTTCTGCTCGGGGCACCCTTATACGAAACCCTGAACCGACAAAGGAGGGATCTTAAAGGAAAAATTCCAATCGCAGGTGGGAGCCAAACATGAAATGATGAGGAATGGCCGGCTGAAAGAATCATAGAATACTATGGCCCGGCGACTTGGGCACAGGATGGGAGTTGGGGATATAGAACCCCTATCTACCTGCTGAACCGGCTGATAAGACTTCAAGCGGTTGTAGAAATAGTCTCTAACTATACTTCCAATGCCTTAGAACTCCTGTCCAAACAGCATTCCCAAATGAGGGCATTTGTTTACCAAAACAGGATAGCCCTGAATTATTTATTGGCTGAGGAAGGGGGTGTCTGCGGAAAATTTAATGAATCCGAATGCTGCATGGAAATAGACGATTACGGTGAGGTTATTAGAGGTCTGGCAGCTGAAATTAAATGGGTGGCTCATGTACCTGTTCAAAAATGGAATTCCATCCTTCAGACCTCTTGGTGGGATCACCTGTTCAGGGGTGCTTGGTGGAAGAAGTTAGGATTCTTTATCCTATGTTCAATAGCGGGACTAATTTTCTTGCCGTGTATGATTCCTTGCTTTATCAGGTTAATTCACTCAGTGGTACAAGGCATGCAGCTAGCTGCAATGCCCATCAACCCTGAAAAGGCAGCCGGGAATACGGGACAAATATCAAAAATTTTAGAATTAAGAGGGGAGGTTGAGGACAATCTGGCAGCCAAAACTCTAGAAAGATTTGAAATCCATATAACTGAAAGCACGCCTGTTTATCAACCCTACACAGGGGACTATCAACCGGAGGACTGGGAAAAAGATTACAAATACTACAATGATTATTAAAAGAAAAAAAAGAAAAAACGGGGATTCTCAGCAGGTATAGAATTAGCCTGAATTAAAGTAGTAAAGTAGAAGGGGAGGGATTGTTATAGGTACAGTAGATAATTCAGGCTGGTGATTAATAAGTAATATCTTATTAAGTGATGGTGGATATTAATATATCTTTTTAAGTAATAGTGTGACTTCTAAGTTTTAAAATGTACCCAAGGAAAATCCTAGCAACTGGGGCAAGCCGACCGCAGAGAGCTCCCATCAGCAAGACAAAGGACTGGAGCCGGTGGACAGATAAGGCTACCCCTCTCCTGATGTCCAGCTACACCCAGATGGATATCTCGAGATGAGGTAACCCTGGGCACCTGAAGAACATTAACACCAACTCCGGTGGCTAGATGCGATAAGGAGGGGACATTAGCGCCCATCACCGATTCCTGGATAAGATATCAGTCGAGATGTCCTCATCTTAATCAGGAACTCGGAAAGTTCTACTCCACCCTCTTCCATATTCATCAGCAACCGGAGGAATCACATTTACAACAATATCACAGAGATTGAGGACACCGCCTAGGACAATCTCCACGAATCCGGACGTCTTTGTCCAACACTGGACTCTGAAAGGACAGACGTTTGCATTTGAACCACCAACGAGAGAAGAATAGACTTTCTGCCGGCGGCATAATAAACTGTATTTAAACGGGTAGTTCGAGGACCAGGGCGGCGAATCGGTAGAACCCAAAGCGAGAGGGGCTTGGGTCTGCGTTCGCCCGCATCGACTCGGTGCTTTCCTATCGATCGTGGCTATCGCGGCCGAAATTCTCGGTCACGACAATAAAGTTTTTTTTTTCTTAATTAAAATTGGCTCTATTAATTTTAATTCGGCTTGATCACCACCGTATTTATAACATGTGTTTTAAAAATTTTAAAAGTTTAATAATAAAAAAATGTAAGGTAATACAAATTTGGACAATTAAGGTTAGGACAATAAAAAAGACAATAAAAAGCAAAGAATTATGGACGTCTGGGTGCTTCTGTCTCAGGAAAAGCACAAAGCACTAGTAAGGGTTACCCCTTAAAAGCAATAGCCTGTTGCATATTCATATTTCTTCATACATGATTCAAACATTCCTCTCAAACAAAGGGTCTCCTGTTTAATTTCTGTTTCTCGTCTCATTGCATAAATCAATTCCTTGGCTCCAGAGCGTCCACTAAGGTAGGGATAAGGAGGCAATAACTCTTTTCTTGGTATCTTCTTGTTGTTTTTCTTTAGGCAAAAAATTTCTTGGTTATCTTATCCATTCCTTGAGTTAGTTACAAAAAGTATCTTACATCACATAGTTTATATTTTAATATTATGCCTTAACAAAAAAACCTACATTTAAAAGATTAATACGGCACTACAAAAATTAATACAACATAACTTTCCAACATAACACATATAGTATTCATTTTAATATTTGCGAAGAGCCAGTCATATAATATGTATTTTTCAGAGAGCATAACACAAAGAAATACTCTATTTCCACTGTCTCCGTCTATCCCTGCAGTGAAGAGTTAACACTTTGCTCTCCTGTGTCAGCTGTGGTGAGGAGTCGAGCAGCATGAGCACAGGAAGAAGAGACCCAGTTCTGCTAATAGTCAAATACAATACATGAACCAGATGAACTGTGTCCACCCACAAACGACAGCCCATCCTCAAACACTACTGGAAACAAGATGAAATGGAAGGTACTGGCACTGTACATGATGACCACATGTGCAAGGCTTGACTTGGAGCTGCTGTTGTATCTTGGTACCACACATGCTGCTGAACAGACTGTTTTCCATACAGCTCTTGGTCCACAGCAGCTAATGAGATCTAGAAACATGCCCTGGAAGAGTGGCTAAAGCTGGCTCTGGGCCCAGTTGCAGCTCTGTCTTCGTGGGAAGTGCTGAGCAACTCTGCTGTGGTTCCAGGAGCTGGGGTCCCACCTGGGGTCCTGGAATACGTGGGGAAGGAAGGGGGAAATTGGTAGTGCTGACAGGCCTGTGCTGGAAGGTCAGTCTTTTCCATGCTGTTCAACATTGTGGCTCCATCACAGCCTGTAGGGAGAGTGGGACAGGTCAGGAGTTCAGTGCCTTTCGGATGGCTCTTGGGTCCAACAGAAAGAGGCTGCGTGCATATTGGAGTGTTCATATACATGGATTAGACTGGAAATTAGCATTTAGGGTAATAATATCAGATAGCTTTACTGAGGTGCACTGGCCCCACCCATCATCTGGTCTGTAAATTGAGATAATGCCCTTTTCAGAAAAAGCTGCTTGGGTTCAGTCTGCATCAGGAGCTGCTGGAGGTAGTCAGGGTGAGAGTAAGAGTTAAGGTGAGAGTAAGCACCAGGGTCTGGTGCTTATAGGAGCTCAAACCAGCACCGATGTCTTTTGACTTCAAAAATCCTGCTCTAGGCAGCAGGCACAACCTGTAATATCCTTCCTGGTCCATTTTTGTCTCCAACAACAAACAACAACGTTATGTTTTGTGTCTTCTCTTGGTTGGTGAGTGGCACCTCTTGGATCTAGTCAGGCACCCTGTTGCCATGTTAAACTGGCCTGAACTTCATTTCCGTTTGCTTATAGGAGTAGTGGTATTCTTTGCCTGTCTTCCAGTTGATGCCATCAGCGTAGCTCCCATGCACACCCATCCAGTACATCCCATTCAGGTTGGAGTAATGGCAGTCATTGTACCACCACGCTCCCTTGTATTCTGTGGCACAGTTAAAGGAGCTCATGTCATTGTCCCGATCTGTTGTTGAAAATGGCATGTCCCTGTGGTACGATAAAGAGTCTCCTGCAGAGAGCACATTCACAGTTACTGCAGTAGGGATCACAAACAGGACACTGATGTGTCTGTGCACCCCTGCTGAGCACTGGTGGCCCTTGCCAGGTGCAAGGCAGGTTGTATAAATCCTGCTGCTCTCTTGCCCAGGTTTCCTCCTTGTCTTGGACAAAAGAAGTGTCCTGAGCTCTGCTAAAACACATGGAGAACTTATCTATGCCTGTGAATCAAATGGGCCAGATTCTTTTCATAGGTACACAGGTGTCACTTCTCTTGGAATGCTCAAGTTCTCTGCAGATACACCAAGGTCTGAATTACCAGATTGCATTGCAGTGTACAAAGCCACATAAACCCAGAGCACTGCTCTCTCAGGTGTTGGCTTCACTCATTCCTGAATGATGGATATTGAATTTTGAAGAAGATTTGTTTACTTTAAAACAAACAAACAACCCCC
>VXAX01002702.1:95135-113493 GCA_013399835.1 Leptocoma aspasia
CCCCCCCCCCCATCAGGTAATAAGAGGATGGAGTGCTGATGCTGCAAGTATTGAACAGCACCCCAGCCCTGGAAATGCCAAACCTCCTGGGCAAATGTCTCCTGCCAATATAACCAAAAGCAGACTTTGACCTGGTTGCTGCAGAGCTGTTGGGAAGGTCAATTGGATTGGGTGCTGTTCAGGACCAGGCTCATTTGCTGTTAAAACATAGGGCTGGGCTTATAGATAATGCTCTGAGTCACATTTCTTTGTGTAACGTGTGTCCCCCTCCATCCCTGTACCCAGAGGTCACTCAGTTCCTGAGGTACCACGGCCAATTTTAAAAAATTGACCCAAAATGTAGCTGATACAAGGAGTGTGCATGATATATCTCTGCATAAAAGCTGAACACTTCTGAAATGCTCTAGGAAACAGACTTTCCCAGGGAGCTGCCTCAAACTTACCAGCGTTTCCACCAAGGAAGTCTCCTAGAACCAGTCTGTATTTCTCTGATTCTCCTAAAACTCTGAATGAAGCATACTTGGCAAAATAGTAGTTGTTTTCAAAGTCTCTCAGGTCAATGCGGAGTTCACAGGGTCCTGGAAGAGAAGATGGACAGCAGTGGTGCAGGGCAGATGGTGGGTACGCCACTGGATTTCTGGGTGGAGGGTTTAAGGAGGTGTGAGCTAACTTGAGAGGAGCTATCACTACTTGAGAGATTTTGATTTATTTAAAATTCCTGCAGAGCCTCCTATACTTTTGATGGTTTTCTATGGAAGCACCTTTTCAGATATGATATTGGGTGGTCATGGGCAGGAATCCTTGTACACAGCTGTAGCTCCAAAGCTGTGTGTGAACCAGATGATGCCATCACAACCAGTCCAAGTAGGAAGATGCCTCCAGGGTAGATCATGTAGCCAGTTCATTCTCTTCCCTGACTTCTAGGTTTGGTTTTTTTTAGACTGCAATTTCCTGTATGCAATGGGCTGCAAGAGCCTGCATCCTATTTGGGATTAACAGTGGGGGCCTCAGATGAATATGAGAAACTCAGAAGTCTGCAATGACCCAGTGTGGTAAAGGGGTTGGATTCTCATGGCCCCAGCCTGGAACAGAGGCAGACCTTACCCAGAGAGGTGAGGAAGTGGATGTTGTCATTCCCCATCCAGAACTCCGTCAACTGGTTGCCAAATCCTCGTTTGTATGAATCCCAATCTCGCAAGAAGTTCACTGACCCATCCCAGCGCCTCTGAAAAACCTGAAAGAGACCCTCAGCCCCACCAGCCCATCCCTCACTTAAAAGCATCCACAGTGCCTGGGGGACATGCCCACCATGGTAAATGCTTCCCCTACATCAGGACACTCCTGTAGGTGTCTGGGGGAGCAAACCCCACAAGAATCCCTCGCTCAAAGATCCTCCATATGCCCTTGGAAATGAAGAGGAAATTATTTGCTGATTTAAGCAGGGAGTGCGGCTGTGGCACTCAGCCTGATTCCAGAGACAAGTCTTGGGGGAATCCCCTGCACTCAGAGGGATTCACTCTGGCTTGCGGACGTGAACCTTAGCTGTGTGTTTCTATTTTTGAGCCATCCTTTGCAGCCTTAACAAGAATCACTGTAGGAACATGTAAACCTCTCTCTCTTCATCCTACTCACAATCCATCCCCCACCATCCGTGTCCATGTCACAGAAGATGGTGGTGGCGTTGCAGTCTTGGGGGTAGATTGTGTACCAGCCACTCAAAATCTTCCCTTTGGCCAACAGTTCTTGGCAGTTCTCTGGTTCTATGCAAATCAAAGAGACCAAGTGGAAAGAGTTATAATGTGTTTACTGATCATGGGAGCACATCAGCTTTGAGCCTTTGAGCCCTTCAGCACCCAGCTGGCTCTTTGTACTGCAGGATCCTAATGTAGAGCTGTTGGGAACCAAACCCTGACATAGCTTCTGGGCCCATATATTTCAGGGGAGATGGGCACCTTCTAAGGAAGAGATGGTCTAAGGTCCTGAGACTCCTCTCATCTGCCATGATTTTTGGGGGTCTGGATGATGGAGCTGCTGTGAAAAGGATGACAAACTGATGATCCAGAAATTTGTCCCAGCTCCAGAATGTATGTAGGGCACAGCGAGTGTGTTGGTAGTTGACAACAAAGGAGTTAGTGACACAGAGACAGCTCCCTGTGATGCAGTGAACAGTGTTCAGCTCATCCTCTATAGATTGAATCATAGAATCACCCACGGTTTAGGTTGGAAAGAACCTTAAAGCTCATATCATTCCACCCCCTGCCATGGGCAGGGACACCATCCACTAGACCAGGTTGCTCCAAGTCCCATCCAATCCTGGCCTTCGACACTTCTAGGGATGGTCAGCTGCAGCTTTTCTGGCCAACCTGTGCCAGGGTCTTACCACCTTCTGAGTAAAGAATCATCTCCTAATATCTAAATCTCTCCTCTTTTAGCTGTAAATCGTTCCCCAGTGTCCTGTCTCCGCCCACGTAAAAAAAAAAAATCACTCTCCAGCTTTTTTATAAGCACCCCTACATACTGGAAGGCCACAATGAGGTCTCTCCAAGACACATTGAATATGTACATTTATAACATGTATACATATATCTTTATATATATGTATACATATATCTTATGTACACTTTTTTCCCTCCCCAAAACCATACCTGCTGACAGAAGTTCAGATTCACAGGTGACTGAATGGTCCCTATCAGACATTGCAGCCTACAGCTGCATCAGTAGCTGTTGTAGAGAAAGCCTGGGGAGATGATCAGAGATGGTGGTGCAGGTGTCACACCTGTGCTGTGCGTTTATACATGGATACACACCTGTACCAGGCTGTCTTGTGACCTCCCTAGCAGGGAGATGGTCCTGGACTTGGCCTTTTCCTTTTCCTTCCTATTAGTCAAATCTTTTACATGCCCAGAGAAGTGACTGGGGAAGCAAGGGACCAGTTCAGTGGCATTCCAATCTGTCAGGTGTTACAGCAGCTTTGATCTGTCTGAGCTTTTGCATGTTATTGTGGCCCTACAGCACCTAGTTGTAGCCAGAGCAGGTTGTAGCTCTCCTGGAATTTTAGTTCACGGAGACAGATGGAGCAACTGAAAATTGTTTCTTTTATCTTTCTTCTTTTCTTCCAATGAATAAGTTAGTCTGAGCACTATCACACACATGAACTCCGCAAGTACTAAAGGTGTCACTGCAAGTGCAGGAGTATAACTGCCTTTGAAGTAGCCACATGTCCATACAGGTATTTGTAGTGGTTTCATCTTAGAAATCAGGACACCGGGTCTCTGAAAAGCTCAGATAGACCTCCTCCAGGACACACAGAGGACAGTACATTTAAGTAGTGCTCAGAGGACATGGCTTTCCCAGCATGGCTGGAGTTCAGAGTAGACCCACAGAAGCTGCATGTGTCTGTGAGAAGCAAAGATAACAGTGATATTTCCTTACTCCATCCTTCAATGTCACTCTGAACTTGTTTCTATTCCTATCCTGTCCTGACTTCTGGTGCAGGTAGTCCTCCACCATCCACTCTGCAAAGCTGACCAGTGTTATGAAGACCTAGAATGAAACTTACCCCATATTTCTGGAAATCCAGGCTCTCCTTTTGTTCCTGTTGGACAAACAACACCGTCAATTACTTTCCATCTTCCACACCCAGCACTCCCCTTCCCCAGTGACAAATCCTGCTGCAATGGAGAGCTGTGGTGTTAGAGGAAGCACTTGGCTCATCTGCACCAAGCAAACTCTTCCAGGCAGGAAGAGTTGCTCAATATAAGCTGTCCTGGCTGCTACCAGGCCCACCAGAGGAGACCCACCAGCCTATCTGCACAGACCCAGGAAAGCACAGAGGGGCAGCTGGGAAGCCAAGTACAAACCCCTGTAACTACAGCAACGACACCCAGCTGCTTCAGACACTGAGAAGAGCTCTCCTGGTTGACCAGGAGTTACATCGGGTGGCCACTGGGGGGTGCAACATAAATAGAAATATAAATATCACAATGAGCAGCAGCCTTGCCTTTCTTGGCCTGTTAGACCTACCATGATCTATTGCCTGCTGGCATCTGTTTTAGGGCTTAGAGGTCCAAATGGTGAGACTGACACAAGACACATCTCTGTTGGTGCTCTGCCTTTTGCTGCCCAGCCCCCCCCCACCCCATGGAGCTGTGTACCAACAGTTTGTGCCAGTGAGTCCCATTGGGCTGTGGCATGTGGGATAGGAGTGGGTGAGTGTGGGAAGGAGGAAGCAATGCACCTTGGAAAGGCAGAGTTCCATCAGGGGAATGGCTGCTGCTGGCACAGGGCTTCAGCCAGTGGTTTGGGAGCAGCAGTGACAACTGGAGCACTGGAACCATGTGCCAGACCAGTGGTGTTGGACCCAGTGATTGCCAGCCAAACTCCAGAGAGAGAAGCCACAGTCCAGATGGTGCTCAGTGGTGGGTGCCTGTGGCCTTCAAATGCAGGATGATGGCACAAGGAAAAAAAAACCCATGTTTCCCTAATACCTTATTGCTAGTGCTGGGAGAGACATGGTCCTCTGGCACTAGCAGCAACTGAATTTCATTTGAGCCTCTGCATTTTGCCATAGCATAGGAATATTAAGAGCTTTGCCCAAATCTGGTTGGTCCCTCAGCCCTGTGGCTTCTACAGCTGATGGTGTCAGGCAGCAGCACCAGCTGCCCAGACTGAGGACAGCACCTGCTCCTGAGCATCTGGTTTGGGAGCTGGACTACCCACAGCACCTGGGCCAGAGCAGAGCCTATGATGAGGTATAACTGTCACCAAACAGGTCCATCCAGTCTCTATAACTGCTCCCATCTGGTGTGTTGTACCAGAACAGCACAGGGTGGAAGCTTACAAAGTAGCTCACATGATAAATTCAGCACAGCGTGATTTACCTTTCAGTCCTGGGAAGCCAGGCTCTCCAGTTGCTCCTACAAAACACAAGAGGAAAATGCTCATCACAACGCAAATGAATTACTGTGCCTCCACAAATAGCTGCTCCAGCCCCTCCATATGTCTCAAATGTACAGGAGAGGCTGTCAAGAGGTGCAAAGCTACAATGCTTGGCTGAGTGTCCCAGGTGATGCTGCTGCCTCAGCCTGGCTTGTTCGCTTGATCGGCAGTATCTCTCAGGAACCACAGGAAGAGCAGGATACAGAGGAGAGATAACTGCTGCTCCATCTCTTGAAATGTATGGGGGATTCACAGTTCCATTTCAGTGACTTTTGTGGGGGCTTTCTGTTTACAGTCAGGCACTTGTGAGATTTCAACCAATACGGTTTGTCAGGGTTTCTCAGTGGGTTTGTCCATCTCCTGCTGGCATTTCAGTTCAAGACTTAGGTGCTTTTGGCCAGGAAATACCTTCAAATTCAGCATGTAAAAAGGGATGTCTTCCCTGCTAGTCAGTGCTGCTCAGTTCCTACAGTTCCCTTATGCTGGCAGCTGGATTCTTTAGAAGAGAGACTTTTGTAGTATTTGCAGCACATATCCTGCTGAAGGTCCTAAGCAGCACCAAGCTCCTCAGAGCTGGGGGTCATTTGACCAGGCTTACTGTGCTGGAGGCAGGTTAGGGTAGGAATGAGGAACAGGGAGAGGTCTGATTTTAGGATCAGTGGGAAGTTTTGAGAAGCGTGCTCTCTTCTTCTGTCTTGTGGTACCACTCAAGGACACTGTTTCTAGTGCTCACTTCATGCAAGAGCTATACCCCAAATCAGGCTTTTCCTAGGCTACTTCAGCACCGTTTCTTAGCTTATGGCCAGCCGTGCAGTTCTTCTCTGTAGACCCAGTCTCCCAATGCATGCCCTGAGCTTGGGGTCACTTACAGATTAGAGCTGTATATGTTACACATTACCTTTTGTACCAGGTGGTCCTGCTTTCCCAGGGAATCCCTGGTCTCCGATTTCTCCTGCAAAGAGACTCATTTATTATGTGCACGTTACAAACTGACCAGAGCGGGGAGTCACAGAAGCCTGGGCAACTGGCCCTTGGCTTTCACAGTAACAAGGGAGCCGAGTTAATCAGATTCAGTCTTGCAACATAGTTTACTCGTTTACCTTACTCCTTTTTTTTTTTCTGTTGAAGCCTTACTGCACTGGTACTGCCATTCAAAGTCTTAATTTGCAGTTCACATATGAATTCTTATGAGCTTTGATACATCATGGAGCCAGTCCACGGATTTTGCTGTGGTGGATCATCTCACTCAGCTGATGTGATTCACCTTCTCTGTGAGTTGGCTATGAAAACTCTGAAGGACCCCCATCTCCCTTGCTCTGCAGAATAGGGGTTGCCAGTACATTTCCCACACTGTTCCCCAGAAAACAGGCAGCAGCATCTCAGCCTCCCTCCCACCCAGACTGTTCAATACAGACACAGAAAATAAAAGGATGATTTTCTGTAGAAGAAACAAATGAGACACTTCACACCCCAAGATCACTTCAGATTTGTGACAGGACTCAAGAAAGAAACAGGTCACTCCATGTGTACCAGCATATGTCTAATTGGGATGTTTTCCACTCCAATTCTCCAGTTCCTCACAGCTGCCAGTGCCAGGCCAGCTACTGCTCCAACCTTAGCTTGCTTCCCCTACCCAAAGCACTAAAACCATCTCATATCACGGTACCTATCACTGGCTTTCGGGGCCTCACCTTTTGTTCCTGGGAGACCTGGCTCTCCTTTTGGGCCAGAGATGCCTGGAATCCCTGGACATCCTTGAAGAATGGCAAGTCGGTCAGCATCACTCAGTCCCACTATTCTCACCTCTGAGAAATGAAGACAGTCTTTGTGGAGATTATTAGGGCTCTGAAATGTCTTGAAGAGGAAACAAAATCCTTTGAAGTTGAAGAACAGTGTAATCAAAAGCAATGAGTATGGAAGTTTTAGAGTGTTGTATGGATTGACAGATGGCATTGAGGATCTCACATATTAGAGGAGCCAGACTCCGCAGCTCTCTGGCTTCAGGGGAGTTCAGTGGGAAAGGGGGCTGATATATATGACATGGCATGCATGACGAATATACTGTAGTTAATAAAAACTGAGAGGTGCTCCAATGGGGTATTGATAGCAGAGTAAGTGACACTGATGGATCGGTGGACAGTAAGGGTAAGGGTTCTTCCAAATTTCCTGATGGCAGGCCTGTTTGAAATTGCCCCAGGCCTTCCTGAGGAATACAGTCAGAATGCTGTGCTGCCCAGCATCCCCAGATGAATCCTTTGTATAGCTCTGAATCCTTTGGTAATTGCACTGAGGCCCTACTAAAAAAACCCAAACCAGTGGGGAAAACCTCACCGGAGACTGTCTGTTCCTAGAGACCCCACTGGTGAGGGAATGATGTTACATCACTAGTTGGAGCCAGCAGCTTTCTTAAGCAGCTGCTGAGACTTCAGCCTCCCCCTTACTCTCCTCCCACTGGCAGCTGAATTTAAAAAAGCATAGAAGGAAAAAATCATATGCTACTTCTCTCCCTCCCCCTTCCCAACTTCCTTCTCTTATCAAGGGAGATGAAACAGGCTGTCTTAGTGAGATGGCAGTAAGATTTGTGCTCTACTCACCTGAGCAGGTGTCCTCAGCATCACAAATAGTCACTCTTAGGCTGAGCAGTACCAAGAGGGCTGGGGCTGCTGTCCCCATGGCCAGTGCTGCTCTCTGCACAGCTCCCCTCAGCCACTTCCCGTGTGCTGTGGTCAGCACTGACCCATCTAAGCATTTTATATCTAACAAACAGCCTCAGTGTAAGCTCCACCTCTGTACTTGCCCATTGGCTGCTCTCAGGTCTGGGGCCTGGCTGGGTCTCAAGCTGTTTCGCAGATAAGCTGCTTTCCAAAAGTCTGATGGGAAAGTTCTTTCCTGGCTGCCCCAGCCTGCCTCACCTCTGTCCTTGCAAATTTTGGATGTCTTTAGCTTCTCATATTGTATTTCTAGAGGAAATGAACCAGCAAAACCATATTTACCTAAGTGTACACAGCTCCCCTCATCCTGCCTGCTAGTAGCCCTTTATGAAGAGCAGAACTTATTGTGTAGATGGGGAAACTGAGGCACTGGGAGTTAAAAGCCCAAGGTCAGCTGAGGCCAGTGGCAGAGAGAGGCTACACAGCCTGGCTCACACTCCAGTGCTCTTCCTGCCCAGCAGCCCACCACCACTTCATAGCCCTTCAGGCTTCTGTTTGTACATGAGTCACGAATGACAGAGTTCAAACTCAGGCAAGGATAGGTAGACAGAGCATGTTTGTTTTCTCTTTTCTCCCAACTGTTCATTGTACTAGTGAGCAGGATTTCTGGTTTCTTTCACACTGTGTTTTGCTCATTTGTGGCAGCGTTACTAGAGGTCCAATCTGCTTCATCATATTATTTTCAGACCCAGAGCCTGTAAAGTTTATGAATTTTAGTAGAGGGCAGAACTTAAGTTTTTCCTCCTTATTGTTACATCCCAGTTCAGAGGAGACTGATTTACTGGAAATTTTCCCCAGGATATCAGAGGCAAAACACAGCTCCCCCTCAAGCACTTCTATCATAAGGTGCCTCTAACAGCCCAACTTCCAATGATACGTAACAGTTTAATGTTAAGCAAATGGAAGAAGGTGAGAGAGGTAAGTATTTGATTGCCACTTAAATTCAGTGTCCCCCACATAGCCCAGATATACACTCATATGCATACTCTTATTCATATATGTAATAATATAAAATAATAACACAGTAGATGTTGCAATCATTTTCATTCCTAAGAAACAATTCTGGCAGGGAAATACACACCTTACTTTCCTTCTCTCATCTGGAAAAATTGTAGGAAAATCAGAGGAATTGTGACAAGACGGGCTGCATTCAAGTTTGGGTTTTGCTTTACATGGGAAAAAGCATCTCACTTGTGGCAACTGCTGTGTTGCAGTTCTTGGGGCAAAATCAGATCAGGTCTTTTCTTCCTTCAGGAGGAAGCCTCCCAGAAGGAAAGAGAAAAAGGACTGGCAGGTGATAGGGAGGGAGAGATCCATGCAGGACAGCTCTAGGGTGACTGGGAACTGTACACCACTCTTTTCTCATCTGTACAGCCTGTGCTGTCCATCTGCAGTGGACTGGTGTCTGGACCATGGGACAGGTGGAGGTGATGTAGAGCCAGCCCCCTGCACTGAGAAGCCTTCTCCTGCCCAGTGCCTCTGCTCTCTTTGTGGAAACAGCTGCAATACCGTGTTTCAACTGGAGGCAAAAGCTGCTGCCTTCATGTGTTTCCATTTCGTAAATGACTCCAAAAAGCAAAGGCCTTGCAAATTACCCCGTTGTTACAGTCTCTCTAGGACTCCAGGCTAGATCTGTCCTGTCAGATCTAAAAATAAATAAAAAAGGTTTCCCCAGCTTTTTCCAAGTACTCCATTAGCAGGTTCCAGCTCTGGGTTGGGCTGAGAATGCATGTTATTGAGGCAGCTGTGATGTATCCCCCTAACTGTTACCAGCTGTGCTCTCCATCCAGCCTGGGGGACATCAATATCTCCCCAATTTCATCTGGGAAAGCAGCAGTGTCCTTGTTGATGCAGCTACTTTTGGAAGCAGGGAGGAAACTGCCAATGAACAAGCTTAGTCCAAAGTAGGTCAGACTCCCGAGGGTAGATTTTGAAATTGACGCAGAGATCAATATGTCCTTAATTGCTTTTCCTCATCCCAGTACTCAGTGAAGGTTGCAGAGGGCTGATTAGGTTTGAAAGTACACAAAGATCTTACATCAAAGAATATCCTGACTTCAGATAATCTTAACATATTCCACATTTTGCAACACCACCAAAGAACAAACGTGATTTTGAAAATATGGTGTTCTATTTCCAAAACATTTCAATTTTTTTCCTCAGTGTTGCTATTTTATAGGAAACTTCAGAACACATAAGTTTCAAAATACAAATTATTTAAATTCAGCTTCCTGGGGATGCTTCAAGGTAGAGAAGATAGCTCAAAATAAGGTAACTCTCAGCTTCTTTTCTAAACCTACCTGCGCATCACAAAGGCAACATCCAGCTGCATTGTGACATGTAATATGTGGCCTGACAAGTAGCTCTTTAGCACTGGCATGCTATGAACCAAGACATACACCTTTTCAAAAACACAAACTCGCTCACCTATTATTCCCATGTGCTGGGTTTCTCCTTCTCATGCATAAAGTTCCTGAGCTCTAACATGCAGTTTTACTAGCAAACCATGTGCACAGTCATGTCTTTTCTAAACCAACAGTTCCCTCAACTTCAATGTAGCCCCAACTCACCCAAAGGCCTTGCAACATAACAAACTGGGTCTATTCAGCCTCTGCTTTGAGCTTAGGGTGTGGGTTTTAAATCTACTCCCAAGTCCTTTTTTGATGATCCTTGCCTAATCCCTTGCTATCCCACTGCTTTCATACCTCACTCTTGGCTTAGCTTAGGCAGCTCAGAGACAATGATACCTACTTTGCCAGCTAAGACGTGGACTTCAGGTCTCCAGAGCCATTTTCTGAATTTCTTCTAGAAGGAGGAAAGTACCTTATCATTTCTTTTTTGTACACAGGAAGCCTATCAAAAACAACTGCAAAAGAACATAATCTCCTACCTTCCTTGTTTTAACAGTCTGTATTCTCAATTACAAATCCACCTTGATTTCTTGACAGAAAGAGCAAAGACAGAGCATTCAATTGATTGCAATATCTGAAATAGCAATCAAACCTGTAGTTACATAAATATATAATGAATGTTTCTGTTTCAGCTTTAACACCTTTCTCAGCCCACAGTTCTACCCGTGAGGTTCATGTCATCACTGCCAACCTAGATGCTGTTAGATTTCTGCTTATTTGAGAAGACGGATTGTATATAAAGAAGAAATACTATGTAGCACAGTATAAAGACAATTTAAGGAAAAAATATTTCAAATGTATTTTTACATACATAAAAAAGCAATGAAAAAAAGCCATTACTGACAAAAAAAAAAAAGCCACCACCTTCTTTCTGGGAAGCTGATGGTTATGTTGTTGGGTTTTCAGGGCCTTGCAATCCTAACAGTGAAAGTGCCATGTCAAAATCACCCACTGAAGTAATTTCTAAAATCAAGGGATTCAATATGCCAGCACAGATCAGTATGGAAAGCCTTCAGTTGAGAGTTTGCATCTCTTGAAACCTAAGAAGGCTATCCTGCTAAACATAGCATTTTCAGCTTTGTAAAACTCATGCCTGTGTGATGGCCAGGAGCTGTTACTCTGGAACAAGCTGCTCCTGTCTGAAGGTTCCCAGAAGAATGCCATTTACACCCCTTGGCTGTTTGCAGTGATCAAAAGGACAACAGCCGCCTTTGTAATTGTATGGGCTGCTGTCATATTCATGGAAAATGTGGCCAATATGAAGATGGTTTCATTCAGCAGGGAGCACCTCATCTCAGAGTAGTTATTAGCAATAGCTGTGAACATTTCTTAAAATAAAACAGGTTTAAATAATACCCTTAATGCCATACTTGGGCTAGCCTCTGAAAGGACCAAGAAAGCAAGTCTGCTCCCTTTGCTTCTCCCACCCAGGCCTCATCCACTACAAGAATGCTCTGAGCTCATTGCTGAAGCTTTCTATGCATTTCAATTATGATAATTCCAAGATGAAATTCAAAATTATTCCAAAATGAAATAGAAGAGACTTGGAAATGTTACATAGTGTTCAAATTTCTCTTTCATCCTCTAGAAAAGTAGAGGCTACTTTATATTACAGCATGGCTCACTGCTGCTCTGGAGAAAGGCATACTGATCCTTCAAGGAGTAAGAGTGACTTGCCAGGAAATAGAAAGTCAAACTATTTTTAGAAATGTTCACTATAATTAATTTAATTGGTTTACATTGGTGTAACTTCCACAATCATTCACTTCCAGGGTAACTGCAAGACATATCTCCTCAAGATTTTGGAGAGAAGTACAATGAAAACAAGTTTTGCTGCAGTAATGTTTTGATGCAGTAATGTTTTGGAATAAGGTTTTGTTTTTCCTCTACTTTCTGCTATGGAGGCTGTTGTTTAGCTGCACCACCCTGCTGAAGTCCCCACTCTGGAGACTGATGGTGGAAACACAAACCTAAACAGACAGTCTCCAGCTCTCTAGTTCTACTACAGAACTCAGAAATGGCCAAAAGAAGTAGTCTACAGCAGCAACAAAAAAAAAAAAAAAGGAAACTAATCCTACCTAGATAGTCTAAACAAGTGTATGGCAGCATCCCTTAGTAATAGGGTACAAGACCACTCACCACAGAAGTGCTGTCTAGGAGCTGCAGCTAGGCAGAGGAACAACAGTGAAAGATCTGTTGTCAGAGTTTGGGAGCTTCAGTAAGACGTAACTTTCATTTGCTCCAGGCTCAAAAGTCCAGCTTGTGATCCTGTGCAACAAACTACATACTGCTTCCTAGCTAGAGAACATATGCTTTCCCTTTGGAACACCTGGCTTTCTCCTTTAAGAGTAGGATGAAAAATAAAGTTATTTCTTTTGCTGGAGAAAGCTTTATTTGTGGGTATTTTCTGAAAGATTGCCAGGGGCCTAAAACCAAAATAGCAATTGTCTCTACAAAAATTAACCCCACAAGCCATGTGCACTCTAATGGAGCCAAAGGAAGGCTATCTACTTTATCCTAGCTCAAATGCAGCCTAAAGTAGCAACTCAGCATTCTATAAAAATGGTAATTGTAACTATCTGAGCAAACATGGCTTTTGGATATACCAGCTCCCTCTATTTTAAAGGATTGAAATTCCTTACTTAGCTTGTCTCATAGAGACCGTCTTTACATTCAATAGTACAAGACTTGAGTAAGGATGTAGGACGAACGTGTGTCCCCCATTTGGCTGCAGGGCAGTGCAGCTATACAGGAGCCATGCTCTTGCTTGCCTGGCTTTGTATGGTTTCCTAAGGCTATGAAATGAGGAGAGAACATCTAGAACCTCCCTGCATTGCCTGAATGGAAACCTGCAAGCAGCAGCGTGTAGTTTTTACTGGCGTCTCTCCAATTTCTCCTCAGAATATTCTCCCCAGCTACCAAAATCTTCTTCTTAAAGCCCCTAAAATTTCCCACCACGATTCCTGTCTCCTTGCATTCCTGTCTCCAACATGCCTTGCAATGTTGCTAATTCTCCTTATACCCAAACTCCTCCATCATTCCTACAGCAACCTTCTCAAGCCCTCTACCTGTTTTCCTGGTCACTACTTATTTGGCTTAGAGCCCTCAATAAGGTAATTTATTATTTAGAACATGTGCTGATAGAGCATTGGCCTTTGGAACACACAAGGGGACAAGATTTCCCTGCTAGCTGTTCCGGGCTATCTTCCATTTGCACAAACCAGTTTTAATTATTGAGGGCTGGGGAAACAGGAAAAATTACAAGGGCTAGAACAGAAACACTGAAAGCATGTTGGTGATCAGCTTTGTTTCCTTTAAAAGACTAAAATAGCAAATCTTGAACAACACAGAAATGCAACCATAACATTCACTTTGCATGGAAAGTGCTGTTGGAGAGAAAGGAAAACAGATCAAATCCTCTGTTGGTATTCCAACAGGCAGGACTAGGACTATAGCAGTGCCATTTCAAGTAATTATCCAAACTGATATTGCTTGCAAGCTATCTGCCTTAGCTTTTTGACCGGAAGGTTAAAATATTTTTGTGAAAATGAAAAAGGAAGATGTTAGAATCAGTCACATAATATAGTCTGATAAAAGTGTATATTACATGTGAGTAGCTGCTCCAGGAGTGCTTACTTTGTCCTTCAGGTGATTATACAACGTATTACTTCTAATTCCATTTGGTATTTTTTCTTGCCTCTCTGAGGGTACAAAACAAAGAGCTCTCAGACTTTAGTATTTGGTCTTACCTCCTATGTTTAGTGTGGAGTACTAGAACATTCCTGCTGGAAATTAGTCCCTGAATCTAGCATTATGGATTTCTTTCTTTTCAATTGAAGACTTAATTACAAACTGTGAGCTTCAGACAGATTAAATAATTAACCTTCATGAGACCTCTGTGAGACCAACAGGCTGTATTACAATCTGAGGCTCAGGGAGACTACACCAGTCAAAGGTACTCACTGGTTCTGAACAACTCACTTGGAATTACTTGATTTGGCTTCAACAAATGGGGATATTTTATATGCAGCCTTTGTTAGCATGCAGCTCTTAGCAGGCATGGGTTCCACAGATCCCTTCCCAGGCTGTCTGGAAGGTCATCTACACAATGAGGTACATCCACTAATAAGCCAATGCAGAAAATCTGGGTAGGCAAGAGAACACTATAATAGGGAAATAACTGGATGTTATTTTTCCTGGTGAAACAAAAAGAAAATTGTCATGGATAGACTTGAAAGGAGACTCTATTAATCTCCATCCTGCCTCTTTTCCTGCTGCCTTATCTGAACTTTCAGATAGATTTATTCTTTTGAAGGTTAATTCGGAGTAATTGCTTAAATCCAGGTGTCATTTAAAAACTCACAAGAAAAAGAAATCTACAGTTAATTCCCTGAGCAAATGGGCTTTTAAAATCCTTTCTCTCTGGAGGGTAGGAGATTTACAAAATTTACAAAATCTGATGAAAAAAATTATTTGTCATATCTGCTGCAAAGCCAAGAGTCAGTGCATTTTTATAATTAGCTATTTTTAGCAAGAACAAGACCACTGTATATGATCTGTTTCAAATTGGGAGAGTCAGTCACAGTGTGTGCAGTCTCTCCTGCTGAACTGGCCTTAGCATCATCTGCTGCTAGGCTGCAGCATTTGATCTCCCTGGGCAAACCTGTCCCAGGTTTGCAGCCTGGCATGCTACACGTTTTATTGAAGCAATAATATTTCCTTCAGCAGCTTTTAAATGTTTCCTTTTTTTCCCAGTACTGGGTCATCATCTGCTCTTAATTCATACCTTGCTATTGAATCTGTTCTTCTAAGACTGCCAGGAAGGTTATTCGGTTCCATTAAGAGTAACCATTCAAACACTAATGAACTGCCTCCAACCTGGGGGACCTGGCAAGCATCACATCAAATACCATCTGTTTCTGGTCTTTCTTTTTCAAAAGGGAACGTAGAGAAATGTCTTCTGCTAGAAACATCCCCACAGCGATGGTTGCCAGTGTTGATGACAGGTGAGGAAGATGGAAAGCTACAAAATTTCTTTTGCTTCCTTCTGCCTGCTAAAACATTCATAGAGGGAAGAGAGGATGCCATATATGGCCCGGCAGACCAAAACTGTCTAGACTGGGAGGCTTCATACAGATGGCATGGGGAGGGGAGGATGTGAGATCTTGCTGTCTAGGTACCACTTTGTCCTGGGGTGACAGGACATTTTCATACTTTGTATCCCAATCGTTTTTTTTTCCTTGTTCCCATGCTCTCAGTTTGTTTTTTCTATAGCCTTGCCCCTCCCCCGGCTGCTGGCTTTTGTCTTGCTTTTGCTGCTAGCTTAGGCTTGCCTTTGCTTGCTTTGCTCTCTTGTTCTTTTTCTTGCTTTTGCTTGCTTTTTTGCTATTTTTCTGCTTTTGTTTTTCCCCTTCTTTCCTTCCTCCCCTCCTCTGAAGACATCGGACCGGCTTCGGGCCCTGATTCGGGAACGTCACGGGAACGCCCCCCCCCGGAGTCTGCACCTGAGAGAAGCTTTGGCACCCTTCCCAACAGAGACTGCTCACCCCCCTCTCGGATTGGTGAAAACATTTGTTGTCATCTTGGACTGTTTTTTTCTTGTGTTGGGGAGTGGGTTTTTTTGTTGTTTCTTAATAAATAAGTTTTTTCCACTTTCCCTCTGAGGCAATTCCTCCCGAACCCGGTGGTGGGGGAGGGGTGGAGTAGTGGAGGTTTGTTTTTCCTTTAAGGGGCTCCTTTGGAGATTTTCCCCTAATTTGTCCTAAACTAGGACACACTTTATTAAGGAAATACTGGGGAGAAGAGGAAGGATGTGAGTGCGAGGGGGGGAGTGGGTTGGAGACAAAGAGACCACTCACCCCCATGTTCATGTGGCAACAGAGAGCGTTTATTCTCTAACCCTTCCTTGTAAGGGGCATTTGAAAAACTCGGTCTGGATATTTTCATTGGCCTGATCTTTCACCTGCCCGAGTTCTGGACCAGTGAAATGCCTGCAGCCTTAGGAAAGATGTGATTGGCGAAGCTCCTGTCAGTCAACCCAGGGGCTGGTTTTGTCTAGTAGAAGCCAGCTTGTACTGTGATGCGTAGCAACAGAAGGATAGACACCTTGCCCTGCAAACAAAACCTTGCTGTTCAGACAGAAGGAAGCAAAGGAGGCTGCAGTTCTACCCACCCACCCCTGCTGACGCAGAGGCTGGGGCTCAGGGCAGCTGTGCAGCCCTACCCCGTTGTTATGAATAAAGAGAAAGGTCACTTACCACGGCACAAGTTCCGGTTTTGAAATTGCTGTTTAAAACTGTACGGATTTTGTTCTTTCAGGTTCGATTGTACTATGCACTTTTCCCCCACCGCTTTTCATGTAACCCCGGTTCACTCCCTTCTCCCCTTTTGCCGGTGCCCCGTCCCCGACCCTGCCCGCAGGGACCCGGTGCTGTGCAAGGCTTCCCACCACGGACTCAGGGACCCGGTACCACGCGAGGCTTCCCCCACGCCGTGTGGCATCCAGTACCACACGGCTCCCAGGGCTTTGACTGTGCCGCAGTCCTCAAAGCTTCTGCATTCCCCGCACGGCTTGCGAATGCACTGCGGAACTCTGAGAGTGCCTGCAGGACCAGCATGACTTGCGAGCGTCTGCATGTTAATTAGCGAAGGTGTCCGGCAAATTTCAGCTGACCCAGAACGGTGAGTGACCATCAAAACCGACCGAAAACAACACCCACGAAACGGCGGGGGCTCGGGGAGGCAGAGGACCCCACTGGAGCCGGATCCCACCCTCACCAAAACCAAGTAGCACACCAGTAGAGTGACTCCCCTGGACAACGAAGCCAATAGCAGATCTCTGAGGATTCCTGTGAGGGTGGAGACCTCCAGCCTTGTCAGTAGTAACAAGACTGCGCCTCCTCTTCCTTGTTCTCATCCCCTGGGGCGGCAGGCGGCAGTGGCGCGGCCGGAGCCCCTATTCCCAGTAAAGCGCTGTCACTTAATAAACGCTATCGAAAGGGAGTACTGTCTCTTGGCCTGTTATTTCTATCACCCGTGGCACTGATCCTGCACTGCAATGTTGTGGTGTTGCCAAACCTGGCCTCAAACCAGGAGAAGATAGGCCCTGACCATTTGCTTCTGACCCAGGCACACCCACAGGGTGTTGGTCACTCATCCCCAGGGTGTTGGTCACTCATCCCCACCTTCTCGTTTTCACTGCAAAGTATCAGCTGAAATGATTCCCAAATAGCTAAAACCCCAAAGCACACTGGGAAAGGCAGGTTTAACACAAAACAAATGGCTACAAGAAAAAAATAATCTCATTTAGCATAGGGTGTTGCTCTTTACTCCCTGTTTTCCTTCATAAAGTCATATGCATTTCTATAGAACAATCTGTAAATAGGGGTGAGGAAAATCCCTCTCCCTGGAGGCAGATCGAAGTGATTACACATCCAAAATTTACTCAAAATTTTAAAACTTAAGCAAGCACAAAGTAGTTCCTGTCCACAGCAAGTCTGGCAAACCTCATTTCTATTTAAGTGACACTGGCCATTTTGGCCAGGGCTCTCTCTCTGTCTCAGGCTCTGGGGACTGCAGTGACCAGGGCACAGTCTGAAACAAGAGCAGATCCCTCTGGATTAGCAACATGCTGGGGACAACTGGGGACAGGAAAGAGCAGAAACCATCAGCCTCTGCGGCTGTGACTTCATTTTAATTACTCAGATCACTGCAAATGTAGGGATGCAGCTCCTCAGACCCTCTTACCACAAAAGCCAGTTTGGATCTAGTTCTCCTGCCCTCTACAAAAATGACAGGAATTCGAATTTTGTGTTACTTTTAGAAATTTCATCTCAACTTTGCAAAAAACAATCCCTGCAGGTCCGTGCCTTCCAGAGCACCAGTCGTTATTGACCTCCAGTTCCCTAGAAAACCTGCCCCAGTCCCAATCTGAGCCAGTGACAGCTGCAGCCTGGCTGAGCAGAAGTCTGGAGAGGTCAGAGCCCTCCCCTGGACTGCTGCACTTGGAGCGAGATGCAGCTACAAATGCATCTCTAGAAACAGCCTCCAAAATGTTCTAGGATCAGACCTTTAAAATGGCTCTGAAGGGCAACAGCTCCAGCATGAGTCCTTCCTTGTCCCAGCCCTGGCTCACTGACATACACACACAGGAAGCCAAGGGTCACACAGGCCCTGCATGCAGACTTCCTGATCCAAACCCTTGCCTTTCCCTGCCCAGCACTGAGGGAAATCTGACAGAGGATTAATAAAGTACCTTATTTATTACCTGAGAGCAGTTGTTGCTGTGTCAGTTTAAGC
>VXAX01002703.1:0-14765 GCA_013399835.1 Leptocoma aspasia
CACGGCACGGCACGGCACCGCCCCCGGGAGCCGCTCCGCTCTGCGCTCCTCCCCGAGCAGCGGGCGCGCCGGTGGGATCCGGCCGGGGCACGGCACCGCTCCGGTTCCGTGGAGCTGGGCGGAGGCGAACCCAGCCGAGAGCAGAGCCCCGCCCGGGCCGGCGGGGGCCGAGGGGACGGTCCTGCCCCTGCCTGACCTGCGGGAGTGTCACCGAGGTGTGAGCAGGCGGGGGTCCCCTCCGAAAGCACTCTGCGCGTCGGCATCGGGCCCGGGAGCCTGCTTGAAGGTCACGGAAACGCCGGGGCACTGCACACCTGTACAGCAGGAGGAAGGAAGCAGAAGCTGCTGGCACCTCCGTGCGGGGAGCTGCCCCTGCTTTCCACCCCCTGACCTGCGGCAGCTGGGAAACAGGCTCTGGCACAGTTAGCATGGTGTGCTTAGAGTCTCCAATAAAGTCTCGTTAGGAAGCTACCTGTACTCCTTACTGTTCTCTTATAAATTCCTGGTTTTCCAGCTTGCTGAGAAGCGTTTCTTATTAATAAAAATGATCTGCTCTAGTCTACATCCATGACCACAGAACCCAAAGAATATGTTTTCATTTCCCTTGGAGTACTTCCCTCATAGAGAACAGCTCTATTGCATTAGAGGGTGATGCAATATGTAATGCCTAATACAGTTAAAAACAAAGAAAAAAAGAAAAGACAACCCATTAAGGAAAAGCTTAACAGAAGAAAATCATTGACTGATCTAATTTGATGACAGCACTGCCCATAGAACATTTTGGTGAATGCCTTTAAAAAATTACAATAAACACAAATACACAACTTCAAGCTATTGTCTGTATTATGCAGTGAGCAGAGATAAATACATTATAGACACAATACATCAAAGCGTTATCAAAGTTGCAGTTAGATGACACAGTTTCTGTGTCTGCTATCTGAAACACAACCACGCTGTCTTATGCTTCCAGTGAAGCTACACAGATAATGGAAAGAACCAAAATGAAATAGCTCACAGAAGCCCCCAGGTTACTCCAACACAGGGATTAGTCTGAGAAGGATATGGGCAAATTCCAGTATTTCATGGTTGCACTACTTCCTACAGCCACTCATCTTAAGCAGGAACTAATTTCTTGGCACAGTTTCTTTTTGAAAAGACGCAATGCAGTTTGACCAAAGAAATCCCTCCCCAAAACAAACCCCCCCAAACCCAAAAAACCTCTCACAAAAACCTACAAACAAACAAACCAACCAACCAACCAAACAACAAACAAAAAACCCCAACCCAGTACCCTCCCCCCAACAAAACCCATCAAATTCTGAGGTATTGGAGATGCCAGTGTGCCTTACAAATTTCTGAGCTCCTCTGGTGTCTGAAAGGAAAACTCCTTAAATAGCTGGTAGAGGTGAAGAGATATGAAAGCATAAGTCTGTATCTGTTCTTTAGAAGAGGACTGAAGAGGCCAATGCAAATGGTTCTGAGCTGGAGTCCTTGACCTTTTTAATCCTTTGACATCTCCAATTGCTTTATAGAATCTTCCTAGCAGTGTTACTTCAAAATATGCAACTGAAAAGAACTGAAGCCTTAACAACTGAAATACTGGTTTTCTAAAGCCATAAGCATAAATTACCAACACTATGTGTTGCTCTTCCTCCACCCAAAAAAACCTTCAAATAAAGCTGTACCAGTTCTGACACTGTTTCCTAAGCCTTTACATTTCAATACAGCAATAACAGTAATTGCTACCTAAGGAAGATTTAATGAAAGATTTTTATCTAGTTTCACCAAGATTTTATTTTTTTTTATAATCAATGCAGTATTTTGATAGCATTGGATCTAAATCTATCTCCCAATATTTCTCTGGTCAGCAGGAAGACTAAGACTAAAGTTTTTTTTTTCCCTAAAGTTTTTTGAAAATCAAGAGAGCAGATCAGAGAAAATGGGGCAGGAAAGTTAGAACAGAAAACTGTAATAAAATCACCATGGTACTTTTGAAAAATATATTAAAATAATATGAAGTACAGTTGGACAATATCAACTTCTATATATTGGTAATAAACTTTTTAAATCTTTTTTAATTGATGGGACACACTAAGGTCCTCAGACAGAGCCAGTCTCTTTGCACTGAGGTAAAAAAAAACTTTTTATATCTACAATCTAGATCCATCCCTAATAATTCATAATCCATAGAGCTGAACTAAAACCCACTGAAAAAAGATCCTCTTAATGTCAGAAGGGACTGCATCAGTTCCTAGAAATTCTGACTTTGGAACCAGGTACTTAGAAAAACCACTATTTAAGTAAAATGGAGGAGGAATAAAACACATGCATATATAACAGAAGTTCTTTTCAGACTTTAGGAAAAACAAATGGAAGGAAAAAGTAAAAGTCTTTGTAAACTGGATTTTCAAATTGTTTCACCAAGTCCAGTTCATGGGCTCCTAGAATAACATAAAATACAAAATTACTTTGTTCTGAAGTGCTTAGCAAGAATGAAATGACTAGGGAGGAAACATATGCAGTTTGTGTAAAAGACTGTCAACAGCTGCAGTCAAGTTTAAAAGCAAAATGGAAACAGTTCCCTGAATGTACAAAGCATACTATAGTGCAGTCAGGACAAATTAATTGATAATAATAAAATATTTTCTTCTTGTGAGGATTTCTACACAAAGCTACAAGACAAATCTTAAAAATCTTTGTCACCATGGCAAGAAAGCAGTGCAAAACCAAAAATGTATGAAATTAAATTCTATTCAGTCCAACGATGAAATTCCTCACGCATTTTTATAACTTTAATCAGAGTGTCAGCATCACAGGTCTATGCCCCAGGCCCACCTGTTGTCAACTGAAGTGCAATCTCACCATCCTTAGAGGAGGGTACACACTGATATAGCTTTAGTCTAACACTACAAAAGAAAAAACTACACCAATATTGTAGTTCAGAGCTGGTCATTATTGGCAGGTATGTATCAGTACTTCTTTACTTGTTCCTGTGTAGAAGTAGTACTTCACTGTTAAAAAACCAAACAAAACCAAAAGAGAAATACACTAACAGCAACATGAAAACACATTTTAAAATAATTAAAGAAAAGCAATGATTTTTAGATTTCTCATGTTGCTGGGACAATGACTCTTCTTTCAAAAAAGAAAAATATATAAACCCTAAAAGCATTGCATGTCTCAGAAGTGACCACTGTAATAGACTGGCATAAAATGGTGAATTAGCTAGCATTATAGTTATGTTTTGAGAGTGAAAAAGTTACTAAATACAGATTTTATTTAATAAAAAAAATAGAAAAAACATCTCTTAAAGCATTCAAAAAGAAATTAAATGCGGCTCTTGTCATATTAAGTAACAATGGCAAAGACTTAAATGCCAAAAGCACATATAATAGTTTAGGGAGAGGAAAAAAAAGCCATCACAAATATTTGATGAGAAGAAACCCATAGAATAAGGATGACAGTGCATGCCAAATATAAATTTGCTAGTCTGGGAATAAAAAACTCCAGCAGAAGCTGAAGTGACATATAGAGAGCACAAGTTGATTGGCTTCTTGCAGGCAATTTGCCTTGTAAACCTCTTTCATTTGCACACAATTCTCTGACTTCAAAAAACAAAATTTCTTCAAGAACTAGCCCTTGCTATTGACTAAAAGCAAATTGAAATCTTACAACAAAAATCAACTCAATTAAATGCTTCAACCTCATCAGAAAGGGTAACTACAGGAAATTATCCAGGAACACAGAAAACCTGTATAGAGTTTCCTCGATGTTGACTCCAGAGGCTTGTAAGAGCTTTTTTTTTTTTTCCTTAATGCAAATACTGAATTCAATAACTGATTTTTTTTTAAATCAAAGGATTTTTAACCTTTTTATTTCAAACAACAGTGATATTTACAACCTAAGCACATGGCAAGCAATAACAGATGGGCAGAAACAAACAGATGGGTGAGCACAAGGTAACAGCAAGATGTTTATGATAGAGTATAATAAACAGCTGCCACAAGTAGATGACCATCATCAGATCTCTTTTCAGTTGCTCCTTGCCTGTCATAAAAGTAAGGGTTCTCTTAAATCACAGTCCCTACTGTATTTATTTTAATAGCCCTTCTGTGGACTTATACTTCTTGACTTGACAGTATTGTGCACTGAGGTGTCCCAAGTTCACCATCATTATTCAAGTGGATGCAGTAGGATGAGAGTCATTCATCACAGAAGTCAATGGAAACCGCAGAAGTAATGCCAAATTATTCATGATGTCCATGAAAATATCAGCTACCACTTTTAGCCACAGCCAGTGAATAGCAACAGAAATTCTCTTGCACGTCATTTGCTCAAATTTAGTCGTGGATATTAACACAGACCAGGGATGGTTATATGACAGAAGATGAGCTGGGGAAGCAGAGATGCAGACATATGTCCCCTTCCTAACTGATTAGCTGTAACATGCTAGCTAAATTTACTTAGATTAAAATGGTTATTGTTCTTTGTTGTCTGTCCTGAATGTTACAGTGACAACAAGGAACACAAAACTATTTCTTGCTGCATGCATTCAATATTAAAATGGATGTCCACATGGGATGTGGATATGATCTGGTTCTGTCTTGTAGGAACAATAACTTCCACAGAGCCCAGGACAGAGTGTGAGGGGACTGCCAAAGTCCCTGGTTATGAATACAGTCTTATTTACCTTCTTTAATTTTTTTTATCCTCTTCATAGCAGAATTAAAACCTTCCTCTTAGCCCAACTGTTACTTATCCAAATTACATGCAATGTTTTTAAATGTGGAAGACAAAATTAAGAAATCTTAATCCTGGACTATGCTACAGAAAATTAATACAGTCTTTCTGCTTTTGTTTTGTCTTTAATTTCTCCTGAAAGCTTGCTAAGAATAATATCTTCAAACAGTTCTGTTGCTGTGTTTAAAATAGGACTACAGAGAAATGACTGCTACCTCACACTGTTTGCATAATATCAACAAATTATACACGTTCTCTATTCGGATAGCTAATACCTGCATAAAATAAATTACTTTCATTGCTGTTATAGTCCCAGACTCTATAGGTTCAAACTGAATTTTCTAATACATTTATGTAAACTAATAAAACATGTTGGCTTAGCCCACCAGAATCTTTGATCAGTGTAACAGAAATACTTAAAACATTTATCTCTATTATTCCCACCTTCCCTGAGCTAGCTGCTCTCAGAATGCCTTTTTGTACCTACTCAGTGTCCTTGAAGCTTACCCCAAGGATTCATTTTCACACAACACTCTAAGATGATACTGCAGACAGTCAACCAGGAGCTCCAGCTGCCTCAACCTCCCCCACGGTCCACACTTGCCTAATTAAATATTCATCACTCCCGAATGCTGCAGTGTCAAACATGAGCAACTTCCCAGCCTGACCTCCTACAGCCAGCCTGTGGTCTGAGCTGGAGAATAAACAAGACTGGGACTTACCTGCTGAAACATAAAATGGCATAGTGCAGTTTTCATGTTGCACATTAACTTATGTGCATGCACTGCAGAAGCCAGAGTACTAACTTTTCATGTTCAACATATATTGAATACCTGTATGCAAAGGTGCATGGGCAGTGTTATCAATAAATGTTATGCAGACAACTAAAATATTATCTTCCTTATAATACAGATCCTGTTTTGTATATATGGTCATACCTTTCAACTTAAAAATATATTATTGCTGAGTATTCTCAATTTAAAAAAATGATCGAGGCATACTAATATCAAGTATATGAGATTTTTTTTTTTTGGTGGCTTTGGAATCTTAGTTCCATTGACAAGAAAGTTGGGAGTTGCCTCCAAGAGAAAAGAGGAAAGTTCTTATAACTCATTTAATTGTATCAGACTGCACATATTTAGATCTATAATTAATGGAAGAGAAATCTGAACAGAAAAAACCCAGAAGGAATCATCTTTCCTGTTACAGAAACCATAGCTGTAATCGTCTATAAGTTCCATAAATCTTTGAGATTTGATATACCTAAAACATATCCGTATCATGTCCATACAAAATAAAAATAGTGTAAAGGTTGTGTTTTGAGTCCAAAACCTACATTAACATGTTAAAGAGAAAAGTATCAGAAATTGGCTGTAAACCAGACAATACTGGGTATGCAGCATTCTTAAGACAATAGAGTAGGCATTGAACCAAATCAGCCATGAGAATTCTGTAAATATAATAACTACTACAGCTTAGGCCAGTAAGTAAATACATTCTGAAGAAGCTTGTTTTCACTACATATATGTACTGACACCTATGTATGTATACATACTTACTGAAATATATATATATCGTTTTAAAAAGGTTGACTTAATGGCTTCAATAACTATCTGTTGCAACTTATATGCCCCTAGGATTTCCCATAAATGGTCAAAACCTAGATTTCTTCTAAGTCAAGGGCTTCCCCATAGCTTTCAGGCATTCTTTTCCCCTTTTATGCTAGTTATGGCTTGATCCTCTAATTAACCTAAAATTTAAGATTGAAAAGTACATATCCTTAAGTTTTCACGTCCTTAATCTGGCATGAACTGCAATGTATTTGAGTGAATATACTGCAGCGACTACCTCAGGGAGGAGAAAGACAGAAGGGAGACACCACAGTCCAAACATTTCTCCAAAGCCTACATCTTGGTTGAAGCAATTTTGCAACAGCTCTCCTTCATCCAAATTTGATTCTGTTAATTATTAAATACAAAGTACCAGTGTTGAGAGCAAGTTAAATTACCACACTGCTAGGTCTGTGGTCTGTCTTTTCCTGCCTCCTGGCAGGGTCTTGCAGATATTGAGAAGAAAAACAGTTTGTCAGCATTCCTGTGGAATCCTTCAGTAATGCCCTTTGGGGAACATGACCAGTTACCAGTCTACTCCAGATTTTCCAGAACAGTTGTCACTGTAATAAGGACCCCTAGATCTTCTTCCCACATAATACATCTGATGAGCTGTCACACAAAGTATATAAAATTTGACTCTGACATTGAGGAAAACCATTTTAAATAGACTTAGAATTGATCTGATCATATCTATGGTTTGATAAACCTGAGCTGAACCTTGCTCATGAGTAGTAAGAAAGGTTTATATGCACTCAAAATTCTACCACTCTAAACTAAATAATATTTTTTCTACTCTGCACTCTTATTTTCATTACAGGCAAAAAAAAAATACATTGCAAAAATAATTTTATTATCATTTCCAGGCAACTGGAAATTCATCTAGGCTTCATGATACAGATGAAGCTATCCACTGTGTGCTTCAGGCAGGAAATGGTCATCAGGGATATGAATCAGAGGGTATCACACCCATTTAGCATTGCTGGACCTGTAAAGGAAACATCTGAGTCTGTGTTAGGGTCTTGAAGTTGCATACTACGCACAGTGGGTAGACTCTGCGGGCCTTATTCAATATCTATGTAGTATCATTTGTTTCCCTACCTTCTACCACGTATTCTTCTGCAACCATATGGCCATTTCCCTGACAAGTATGGCCACAACTACTTGTGGCTTCAGGCAAACCTCCCTCCTCTGCCCTTTTCATACCACTTTAAATCAGTCCCTAGGAACCAGTGATGAAAAGAGGCAAAGTTCGAGATTGAAAGCAGGAAAATGGAGCAACCAGGGAATTCAGTCTCACATGTGACCCAAAGGCATCAGTGAAAGACAATTTTTGGCTCCCAGGTGGGAACCTACCTTCAAGGCAGGTAGGTTGGGACCATGTGCATGAGACCTCAGGAAACTGTAGAAATTAAGTATGAAATCATTGCAGTCTCCTAGCGACAACACTAAGATGTGATCAAATAAAGGCCTTAGGCATAAACACAAACCATTCTTCAGCTCTATAGCCTAAAGAAGTGAAGCAGTGTGATTATGGGCTCAGCTATTATAAAGTTACAAGTCAGTGACAATGATAATAACCTGTATATGGTCAAGGTGAGTAAAGAATAACTTCATCAGTTGCCTGTAAATAAATATCTAACTCGGAAGCCTAGAACAAGAAGGTAAGTAAAAGACTGGTAATTAGCACAACTCCAAACTCTACAGATCAGTACAAAGGATAATAATTTTGATATAATACACACATACATTATATAATCAATGCTGATACTCAGGAATATAAAGATACAGAGGAATACCACCCCTGCTCGTATCTCTCATAATGAAGAGAAGAAATACTACTAGAAGAAAACAACATCTGTACACTAGAAGAACGATGTTAAAGTTTAAACTTTATAGGGTCTTATACAGTGGATAAGAATATTACTTCTATTTAAGCCTTGCAGAAATTTCCTAGTTCATATCAGCTGGTCTGTGCCTCGATATAGACCTTCAGTCACCAAATGGAAATCATGATTTATATTACAGAAATTATGACATCAAACTTTTTCCCATCAGAACAGGGCAGCTATCTTTACTGTAGGAAGTGTATTAAAAATGGAAGAGATAAGCTCTTCAGTCAGGGAAAAAAAAAAAAAAAAGCTATTAGAGTTATCTTATGTCCAAAGAACAAGACTGAGGGGAGGGGGAAAAACCCCACCAAAACCCCCAACAATCCCTCACAATTTCCAATACACAGCTAGCTTGTCAGGTATGAGCATCTTAATAGCAAAGATGTCCTTAGCAATTTTGTTCAAGTATTTATGGTATGTCATACAGTTTTTATTCCTTTCTATTAGGTAACTCCACTCTCAACATCAAGTTCCTTTTGATTTAGTAATCACATTTTATCCCAAATTATTTTACGTTATCATTATCTAGACTCCTTCATATGATGTCTTCAGGGATAACTTCGATAGGTCACATTTTAATACCTTATCTCTTTGGTTTTCCACCCAATGAGAGAACAAAAAAAAAAAAAGAGGAAAATACATGGGTAGTAGATGTTTTAACATGTTGATTTTTCTTGAAGGCAAAACATTAATCTGAAACCAACCATAGGATTTCCTCACTATTTTAGTAGATGTTGCTTTGGCTTCTTTGAAACATTCCATCTTTCAAGAAAAAAAAAAACATCAGGGGGAAAAATCCATGATTGGTTTCTGTGACTGCCTTGCAAGTGATCTATAAAAGTAGAATAGTATCTATATGAGGACATCTTATTTCAAAACATCCTACTCATGGAAGGCTCATGGAAGATTACAATACTATGTAGGGGAAGATGATATGCAAGCCAAATTTTTCCTGAATGTCTCTAGTCATTAAGTTGTCACACTGTGTTATCTCATATCCATATGAGCTGTTGACATTACTGAAATTAGAATTTTTTTTTTAATTGTATTTATACTATTAATATTTTAAATAAGCTAAAAATAAGTTAATGGCCTTGTAAATATGTGGATCAGGTTAAGCATGTTCCCTGTCTTGTCCATAGCAAGATTTCATGCATAAAACTTTCTCTTACTATAAGAATTTGTTTGCAGTTTACTTTTCTGCCCGTGACTTTTCATCAGAAGTTGGTCTCATGGTCATCATTTAAGAGCAATGCCAACTTCTGAACTTGCTCAGCAGTGTGAGAACAATTTCCCAGAACTGCCATTGTGAACTTGCAGTTCACACAGGTCACCAAAATGCACACACTCGCCCATAGACAAAAAGTGACTCAATATTCACTTTAAATCATGCAAGACATTGCTATGACTGAAGTACTTAAGGTACGTGAATGGGGGAAAACAGTTTTTATATCAGTCCTTAGTTCTTAAAGGTAAACTATTGGGCTGGGCCCTTCCTCTGCCTCATCCTGAACCTCCTGTCCCGTTTTTTTTCCCAGAATGTGAACTTTCTGAACCACTCTCATCCGTTGCAACACAGAACTAGTTTACTTCTGTAGACATTTCCAGACCTCATTTGCTTCTCCAAAGAGGAATGAAAAAACCCTATATTTCTCAGGTCCATTACTAGATAATCTTGTGCATAGTTATTACCATCTGATACCAAAAATTAAACAAATCTGGTCTGCTAGGAGCAATTGCTTTTCCTTTTCCAGCAGTGCTTTATTTAAAAAGAAGGTGATCAAATTTTAATGATCTTCTTTTGTTAGCTTAAACCAAGTGCAAAAATTCCTCTTGCCACTTCCCTTGGGTTTGAAGGGTATCATTTTAAATGGCACAAAGATTTTGGTGGTGAAAATTCAAATACTGAGCTTTTAAAAAGAAATTATAGAAGTTGTAACAAAAATGTTACAGAAAACAAAAGCATAAGCAATCAAATCATTAATGCCAAGATATTTTTCCAGCAAAAAATATAGGGACTCTTTAGAAAGCAACATTGAACTTTTGGTGTTTTTCTAGCGATTTTATTTTGTTCTATCTACAACATATTTGCTCTAATTTGCACTTAAGGCTGGGGAGGAAGGTCAAAGTCAAGCATGATTATGACTTCTTGTAAACACGTGCAGAAACTGAGAACTCTAATTCTAACAACAAAGACTTCTAAGAATACCCAGGATTGCAGGAATAATCAATATTAAAGAAAAGATGATTTTTAAAACAGCTGGGACTGTATGAGTGAAGCTGGTAAAAAAACAACCTTGAAATAATTTGCCTAGAAATATACTTATGCAGCCCTGGCTATCAGAAAGTGCTTATCAGGATAATGCTTTAAATTTCAATTAAACTGCAGTGGATGCCCCCTGCAATTAAAAAAAAAAAAAAAGAAAAAGAAAAAAAAGACAACTTTTTGCTGAATCTCAGAGATAAAACAATAGTCACCCTATAAATTTTGGCTTTCCAAAAATTTCTTGGCTCAGACTCCTTGGCAAGACAATTTTTTATTGTCATTCTTGCAATTTGAATGGCCCATCAAACCTGAAAAACTAAAAGGCATATTTCCTGCATTCATACATACAATAGACAGATTTTTCTTTCTATTTTGGGGTTTAAATAGCTTGCCATATTTTAAAATTGTAATAACAAGATGCATTAAAATAATTAGCTTCCCCATCATTTTGAAGAGGAGACCAAAATTATCATTTACTTTCTTCTTTTTTCCTTTTTCTTTTTGATAACTTAGTGGGAAAGTTTAATGGTAGAGTTTAATGGTAGAGTGATATGCCAAAAGCAAGAATAATTTAAGAAAAGGTGTTTCAGTAGAGCTGTGTAAAGAAGCGGGTTATAGAATAAAAAACACTTGACAAGTTTTTGGGGGGTTTTGTAGTTTGGATTTTTTTTCTTCTTTACTTGTAGGAGAACATGCAGTAATATTAGACTGTAGTGAAATCCTACTAACCAGGAAACATGATGTGAAAAGTTTCTAAATTTGAGGACAAAGTGGCAGAGATTCATGGTTACACTGAGAACAGAAGTGTCAATGAGAAAAGCATGGCTGGAACAACCACTTAGCAGAGCCTCAGAAATGTCCATGTTCTCTGGCAAAGGTTTTAACTGCCATCACAACACAATCCCACTTCTGGTTGTAAACTATTAGTCTTTATTGTGCTATTAGCTGTTAAAAAGACCATCAGCTCAAACTGAGCTTCTGAGGGTCTGAAGTCCTGTTTGTTTACAGTTGTAATCTTGACTCACAACCACAAACCTGGCATGGCCACTGGCTCTGAGACATACAACCAAAACACTTGCTGATGTCTCATGCAGAAGCTTCTGGGGAAATAAAACAAACAAAATCCCCAAACTAAGAGCAACAACAAAAAAACCCCTTCTACTTATGCTGTAGCTAGAGAGGATTACTTCCTCCAAGATCTCAACAATTATTAGACCATCAGCTTCACAACTATTTGTACATACAAGTAGAAACTGAAGGAGTGAGATGCATAGATAGAAATCCTGGCATTTGAATTCAGAAAAGTTAAATTGGAAACACAGAGCTGAAAAAGGACTTTCTGGGATATCCACTCTAATTTGTGACTAAGATGACTTGGACCTCTTAATCCAAGCAATTTGTGCAGCTTATTCAAAGCAATTTGCTACTAATGCCATCCTTGCTGCTGAATTTAGGTAAAGCACTTCCTACCTCTCCCCCTCCCAACCCTTCCCATCACTATTTCCAAGTCCAGCCCCAGACCTGTAGTGAAAGGGCAACAGGAGGAGACCATCCTTCTCTGCACTTCTCCCCATTCAGGTTTTGATTTCAATTCCATGGCCAGAAGTGAAAGTACCTAGATCTTCACCAAACAAAAACAGTACTTTATTGATGGTATAGGCCTGTATTTTGCTATATGAGACAACTGCATCAGCTTTTCTTCCCCCTCCCACCCTTTTCAAGAGAGCTGTAACTTAGATAAAATTGCACATTATGAGAACAAAAGGATCTGTAAGAGAAGAGATAGTGTTTCCCATTACGTGACAGTATGGTCACAAGCTACTGGATCAGAGTATCATAATTGACAGTTTATCAGGAGTGACTCCAGAATTACTTCCCAAGCATGTTATGTAAGTGATCATGCCAGCTTCAAAAGAACAGATCTGAAGTTCAAGGAAAACATAATTTAGGTAAAGCACTTCATACCTTTTATACAATTTATTGAAATTGTATAAAATGGATATGCAAAAATTACTGAGAGCTTTTAATTTACCTTTCCAGATATCAAAGCTGGAGGTGGGGAGAACCAAACAACAAAAAACTCAGCAGGAGTTACAAACTGTGACCAATCCAGAAATGAAATTTCAAGTCTTAGGAGACAGTCATAAAGACACAGAAGTGCTCATTTCAACCTAGACTACTTGTAGCATTTAAACATTTGGTGCAAAGAAGAGTAAGTGCTACAAAAAAAAAAAAAAAAAGAGAGGATTGCTTTGAGACAAACACTTATCTCAATTCTTTTTTATCTTATTCAATCCAGCCTGTGGAGAAGGAAGGACACTCATGCTGTTCAAAGTATTCCTACTTGAAATTCATTTTTCTAACCTGCAAAACATATGATTTTATTTCAGCATGTAGTTGAACAAATCTTATGTCCATTTCCAAAATTGAGGAGAATTTGAAAACTAAGCAAGAATGCTGATGTGTAAGCTTTGTGAAATTACATTCCAGCCTGTGATAAAATTAAGAAGTAGCCAGAAGATGGCAACTGGAGACACAATGGACACAGACTCCTAAGCCAAGTCTCAGAATACAATGCTAAAAGAAACAGCTGATCAAAAGAGAAGACAATAGATAAATATTCATTCAATAATTAGCTTAATATTGTAGGTCCAAGATTTTTTCCAGAGCATTCTAAGTTAGAATCCTATTTGAGATTTCTTTTTAATGAATGTGTCATAGTTCACAATTTATATTAGCTCAGCTAGATCATCTATTCCCTCAGGATCCTATTCCTACTGAGAACAACAGATGCCTTCAGTATTCAACCTTGTTCTTTTATGTTTGTGCCTCTCATAGTGCAAATATTCCCACATTTCAAGGAAATTATATAAAGCCAGAAAATGAAATTACATCCCAAAAGACATTCTGCGTATTAAACTTTGAATAAAATATTAGAATAAAATATTTAACAGCTGAAGGGAAAATTCCAATTTGGTAGAGCCAAAAGGACTTGCTACCTGTCCTTGATTACCTGTCCTGTTACTGTTCCCCAGGGCTGCTACATGGTGTGAAAAACCTGTAAGCTGATAACCAATCAAAGTATTCTTTTTTTGGTCACTGTAAGTAAAAACATGTATCAACAGGTTCTCGAGAAACATTTGACAAAGTACTTCATTCTGACATAGCAATCCCCTTTACAATTTCCATATGTTCTTATGTTCACATTACATTTTTATTCATCATTCTATCTGAGTTTGATATTACTTTCTGCCTCTGTAAGATATCACAACTGAAATTTACTGTGAGTTACTGAAATTTACTGGTAATCTGATTCATCCTATCTACTCACCAGCTTTCCACTTATCACCAATTTAATCTCTTACTCAAGCACTTACTCAGCATTACAGACTTCCCTCAGTTTCTCTGAACACTCTCCAGCATACTGAACTTTGATTTTCAGTTCTCACCATGTAAGCATTTTACTGTCTCTCCACAAGAAATACTCCAAGCCTTTTCAAAGCATTTTATTCACAGATAACATGTATCCTGATGCATTCTATTACTCTTTGATGTAGGCATAGGGGTTTTTTTGGTATTTTTTTTTTACAAAAATGTGTTGGTAATTTGATAATCAACTTTGATCAATTTTATAAAATGCTAAAGAATACACATGATTTGTAGTGTAAAACAATGTCATGTGCTTAAGAACACAGGCACAATTAGCAGATTACTCTCCCTGTGTATTCCCATATGTACAATATCCATATAGACCCCTTCAGCATATGGCTGGAGGAAGCAGAAGGGTGTGCCTTCTGAATATTAGTTCCATCAGGAGAGAGAATGATCAAAACCCCTGTTCATGCACTGATCAGAGACCTAAACCAAGACTGGAAAGGGAAACTCACAGGGAAACAGAGTTTCAGTTCCTTCATACACATCCAGGAATTTATTAGTACAAAGAGAAATAAAGTAACTTAAAACAAATATGACCTTCCACAAACCTTAGTGTGCATCAGATATCAAAGACCATTTATTGAATCAGCATAGGTATTTATGCATTATCAGTGCTCTCTGCAAGCTTCTTTCCCTCTGGGGAATTTTCTGATAGAAATATTAAGTTCAGAGATAATTTTTACCTCCATCCTTGCTTTGACATTTACAACACTTTAGAAATGCATTTCCTCTTCAAGGATATTTTCATCTATTAAAGAATATTTATGAGTGCATCTTCAAAGAAAACCATTGGAATGAGAACTCAAGCAAAAAAAAAAAAAA
>VXAX01002703.1:14786-102864 GCA_013399835.1 Leptocoma aspasia
AAAAAAAGAATGAAGATTTGCATTTGCAACTGTTTATACACTAACTCCTAGCAAGATATGAAGTGACACCTAAAATGTAAACCTAAACATTTAGGTTAAAAAAGTGTTATTATATTCTCTTATCTGTTCAGTGCTTCTGCCTCAGTATTTCATACAGAAGTACTCCTAGAGAACACATAAAAAGCTTAAGATGGTACTACAATTTAAGTGGCAGGAAAGTAACCTACAAAGCAACTAAACTGAAGACAACAGAAGGAGGGTGGCCAGCAGGTCAAAGGAGGTGCCCCTGTATTTAGCTCTTGTGAGAATTCACTTGGAGTACCACTTTCAGTTCTGGTGCCCCCAGCATAAGAAAGGCATGGAAATGTTGGAGCAAGTCCAGAGGAGGATCATGGAGTTGGTAAGAGGACTGGAGCACCTCCCCTATGATGACAAGCTGTGAAGGTCTGGGCTGTTCAGCTTGGAGAAGACTGCATGGAGACCTCATAACCTTCCAGTATCTGAATGGACCTGCAGGGAAGCCAGAGAGGGACTTTTCATCAGGAACAGTAGTGATAGGGCAAGGAGTAATGGGCACAAATGGAAAGAGGGGAAATTTAGATTTACTGTGAGCACCTGGAACAGGTTGCCCAGGGAGGCATTTTTCAAAAGCAGGTTGGATAAGGCCTTGAGCAATCTGCTCTGGTGAGAGGTGTTGCTGCCCATGCTGGAGGGGGGCTGGGACTAGATGATCTCTGAGGTTCATTCCAATCCCTTAGTGTTCTGAGGTTCTCTGATTTGTGAAGCAAAGCTACTATGTGATTTCACACAAGCCTCAGAACTGATTGGGAAACTTTATAAATGTGGCCTTTGGATCCAAATTCCTTTGGATCACTAGCATACACCTCCAGAGTAAAACTGTCCTTTAAAAATGCTAAATTCAATAAAGGTTTCATACTCTGGATGGCAGGGCAGCATCTGAAATTTTGTTTTACAGGGGATACACAGTATATAAACTCCTAAGCCTCAGAAACCAGAGGGGTCATCTGATAGTACCCAAAAATTCTACTTCATTCACTCTGATTCTTGTTACAAAAATCCCCATTATCAGCAATACACTGGCTCTGGGGCTCCAAGGTGTAAGCTGCACCTCTTTGTCCCAAACAAGAAAACAGTAAACACTAGGTTTAAGTTTTCAAGAGTAGGGAGATTATTATTTAAAAACCAGAGCCCAATCTTGCAATTATTAGCAGTAGCACACTGCACTTCCTTTTTTTCCCTCCAATAATTGCACAAAAAGCCACCTACTTTCCATGCAAGACTGCACTCATTAGAAGTTTGGGCAGGAAAATCAGGCTCCTAAAAACACCATCTGTTTGTATAAGCACAAACCTGCTTCAAAAACATTCAGGAATTTCAGACATTCAGCTTTTTGTTTAAAAACAGAAGGGAAACCCAGCAAATGCTGGATTATACACTTGTAGATATTTATGTAAGGGTTTAAGAATTGCTTAAAAAGCACTTATTTTGAAAGTTTTGATGAGAAGTTTTGTAGAGAGTAACAAGACAAATACATGAATTACTAAAATAAAAGTCACATTTATCTAACTATTCCTAGTGAAGCTTAGAAGCCAATGGGGTCTCAAAAGAGCATTTTTGGCTTACTTACTTAGCTTACACTTGAAAGATGGCAACATTTGTATCACGAAACTCAGCAGCTTTCTGAACAGTTGGTGCACTGACATTTTAATGCCAACCCCAAGAACACCATTTCCAGCAATGGCATTTCTAGGGAAATTGTTACAACTTCCCACATTCAGAGGCAGTACAATCAGTTGTTTCCCAAGCAGAGAATCAACTTATTAACCAAAATAAAACTGAAAAAGTGGTTAGTTATGAAAGTCTTTGTCATAGACTTCTACTGAATGATAATTCAGAACAGGCTTTCCTACAGCTCAGAAGGTAACAGTATTTTCAATCAAACAAGACTGTGACATCATCAAATTAAAACAGCATTAAATATCACATATTCTTAATTATGACATCCTTTATTTATCAACATCAAAACTACACGTCCCCCAAAGAAAGGTCAGTTCTCTCTATCTTTATTTAGATATTTGCTTTGCTAATATTTGAATTTAAGAAACTGCTGAAATGCCCTTAGTATTTAGAAAACCTATCAAGTTTTCATGTTGATAAACTGCATTTTTTAAAGTCTTGCAGTCGTAAATCTGTAATTTTTCCAAGTACTTTCATGCACTAGAAAGTCCTTGATTTCTCCTATCTAGCACAATTATTTCCTTTGTAACAATCAGAAATCCATTAAATATTTTGCAAGTATAATGGCTCCTAATAAAAAAACCCACAGAAATGAAAAAACATACAGGACTCAGACACTGAAGAAAAAGACACTTGAGGAAACTCGTTTATTTAATACATTTATTTTACGTATTTTTATTCAGGATGGAATGGCTCACTCGTATCGAAATCAATTTTCCAATATAGTCAAACTGATGTGGACAGTCCTGCTAGTGCCAACTACAATGATGGTTTCACCCCATTTGTTACTGGGAGAGGTGAAATAGTTTATTCGGGGTTACAGAGGGCACGAAGCTGAACAACTTCTGCCAGTTTTGAGTAAAGACCTATCACCCTTATTCAATAAAGTTTCTGTGTATGTTCCTGGGCATTATGTATTTTTCAATCATAAAAACAGGGGGAGAATTAAGCAGTCTGAAGAACTTATGTTCTGGAAGAGTCAAAACAGACAAATTGGACTTAAGAGAAGGCAAATAAGCACATTAGACTGAGCAAATTTAAACATTTTGTGTGATCAAATGAGGTGTAAAATCCATGTTGTAAAATTGTAAGACCTTTGCTGCCCCAGCCAGCCAAGCAGCCAGTATTCCCAAATTGTTTTCATGCCATTTCCTGTATCAATTATTACAGCTATTTGACCCATGAACTATATTTAACAAACATTATTCTCTCTGTGGCATCACAAGACATTTTATAGAAAGCCAAATAAAGCCAAGACAAGAAACACTTACTGAAACCACAGAAACACTCCCGTATTCTAGAAAGGGTGAACTTCAGTTAGAATTTATCTATCTATCTATCTATCTATCTGTATCTCAGGGACTGATGAGTAATAAACAATTAGTTTTCAGGGTATCACTATTGTCTCACATTACAAAGAGAAAGGAGTTCACAGGAAAAGTATTTTTAAGAATTTTTCAGCAAATTAGTTTTATGGCTCTAAACATTTGTCCATATGAGAGTCTACAAGATTTTACTCATATACAATTTCTCTTATAGTAGAAAAAAACCTTCACAGTTCAAACAATAGGGATGACATATTGGAATATTTGGCTTCTTGGTTGATACTTGTTCTTTAAATGTTTTTCTTTTCCTTTTGCAAGGCACAGGTATGACTAGATGACCTTAAAGGTTAGATTTTGAATTCTCCTAGCTGTACCAGTCAGAGAGAATCAGGAAAAGCAACTTCATGTAAAATCTATAATTTAGTATTTACTCTCCATTTTTATGTGTCTATATTACACAATATTTACATTTCAAAGGCCAGATCTCAAATTCCTATATCATCAAAAACCCAAGTATTGGTGGAGGTTATTTTGGTCCCACATGAGCTTCAGTCAATATACACATGGGAATACAAGCTGTGTAGCTGTCATGCAAATAATCTAGAATTAACTTCTCTTATGACAGCAAAGTTAAATTGCAAATAACAAATTAATTGATTTCCCAGCATATAAATACTAGGAAGCTTAATTTCTAATAGTGGCCTTAGTTTTTGAGAACATAACTTGAGAAAACTGAGTTGCCTGTAAAACATTCTATTATTAACAAAACCAAAACACAGTTTGATTTTACCACCACACAATTAACTTCAAAGAGAATGTGTATTTTCACACACAATTTCAGCAGATACAGCTTTTAAGAAAATATGACTTGAGTAATAAGTGTCACTCACTATCAGAGGTAGAGACTGTGACAAGCTCCAGAAAAGGGCACTGCTAAAAGCTTTTATTACTTTTTATGTACCATCACCCAACTGTTGTTACAGAAATTCAATTACCATTTGAAAGGTCATTTATCCAAATTATTCAGTGCTACAAAAAAAATCTAACGTGCAAACAATTTAGATAAGGAATCCTACTGATCTAGTACCCCAAGTTGCCTGCAATTTGTCAATTGGATTCAAATTTTACAGGTAAGTGTTCATTGTCCGTAGAAAATATAATTCCATTAAATGCATACTGACAGCTACAGAAGCTGATTAAAATCAGGCAAATAAGTTTTCATTCATCTTATAGTATCTGCCAGAATTTTTCAACATGTAAATACTATAGGAAAAAGAACTGAAAAGTGAATACTGTACACTGCACTATACTTTGGTTGTTTCCTCATACTTGGACAAATAATTTTTCCACTCCAAGTATATGTGTTTATATATATATATTTCTCTATATATACATGTACACAGAGACATAAAAATTCTCTTAACAAGTATTATTTTAAAAACTGACCTGGTTATTGAGGCATATCTGCCCATAGCAAATAAATTCTCTGCACATGCACAGAAGCAGTTTAAATTTAGCTTTTGAGTTCTCAAGATCTCATCTTGAGAACTTCACCTAATTTCTTGTTGAAAAAGCTACAGTGTGGATCATTCTATAACGCACCATCAGTCTGGGACCAAATTCTACCAATTTTTACCAAGGTAGATGGGCCATCTTCTTCGGTGCTTAACCTGGAAAAGGAACATACAGAAATATTTCATGCCATCACAGGGGAAAACCCCAGGGCAGGGTTTTATTGAGCTCAGCAATAATCCCTCACCAGGAAGGGCACAGTGAACACTTTTTTTTTTAGGCAGTTAACAGAGATGACCACCAAAAATCCTTTCCAGCCTAAATCATGTGCAGGGTTTTCTTCCACACCATCCATCAGGATGCTGATGAAGTAGGAAGAGGCAACAACATCAGCTAATTGGCAAGCAGCACAGGGAAATCCAAATACAGCATGTCATCTCTTGTCATTGTCTTCCTGCTAATTTCTGTTTTGTCATCAATACAAACAATGACTTACTGATCAGTTTCCTGATCTGTAAATGAAAGTGAAGTTCATGTCTCTTGAGGGTCCTCATATGCTCGCATTCAAATACATTATTAAGTGAACAGAAGAAAAGGAAGTCCTAAATCTGAGGAACTGACTATATCTGCAATGAGGACTAATTTACTCTGACATTCTGTTGGTGAAAATTAGCTGAATATCTAAAGAAAGTCAAGTTTATTTTTCAAGAAGACTTGAAATCGCTTTTACGGTAAACTAAGTGTAAAGTACAGTTTTCCTTTTACAATAACTTTTTTAAAAATAAAATAATTCAAAATAAAAAATGTTAAAGCATAAAAGTTTAAGTCTTAATTAGCAAACTCAAGGTAGCCTGGATACACCATCTGTTTTACTGGAGCAAATGCTGGAAAGAAAGCATTGACTAAAATCCAAATAATTTTAACAAAAGCCTCGTCTTCACATACAAGTGAAGATACTTATCCATTGAATTTTTTTTCTGGCATTTCTCAGTATTAAAATACAAATATGAAATTATCAGTGATCTTAAGGAGTCAGGAAAAACTGTAGTAAAGTGATATTTATTCTTAAAAAGAACTATACTTATTAGTACCTTCTGAAGAGTATATTTAGGGAATTACAAAGAAGCTGTATTTGTTTACATGTCATTGCTAGCATACTCTAATTTAGTAACAAATAATTTTGTAAGAGGAATATTGCAATGTCCAAAAGGTGTTGGAAAAATATTAGACAAAGAAATGGCTGCTTTCAAAAACAGGCATTCAGTACTACAATATGCAATGCTATATATGGTTGTGTATCTTAGCTGTATTTATGCCTAAAAGATAAAGGTTTCTGCCAAGATCAGGAAACAACCTTGGAGACATTCCTGGATCAAAAGCTATTTTTAATTTTACCCAAAAATGCATACATGTGCAAAAAAATGGCATTGATATCTAGAGCAGAGTGCCTGCAATGTATTTGCTAAGCTGAAGGACACACAGTTTGACAGGAGCTGTGCTTGGGTTGAAAGGGCAAATTTGTTCAGCCAGAGAAAACACAGAGGATGAGAGACGGAGGAGCTGCACGTTACGATGACATTTGCAAAATGATGGCCAAACAAGTCTCACTGGTGCAAGTTTTTCATGTTTTGTCAGTGAACTGACAAGGTAGCTGTGCCACTTTACCCACAGAGTACTCAGCAAACAAGTTGATGGAAAAAAAAGCTTAGCATTTCCATGGCCAAGTCCTTAGTATGTGAGTCAAAGTGTATCTCCCACCAAAATTTATCTTTCTGTGAAATAGGTATAAACTCAGTCTTATCTCAGAGGGGTGTTGTCAGTATTAATCATCCCATAATATAACTTAGGTCCTTGCAGAAGGACCAGTAGCTTGAAATTTCATGGAGAGTTAGTAATCTTATATATTAGTAGCACAAAACCTATTTAAAACATTTTCTTCATAATATCAGAGTAATTTTTTAAAGAAGAATGTAAGATCCTCCTCCATTTCAAAATCTGACAATAAGCTGTGGTTTCATTATAACAGACTATAACCTTATTTTCCTGTTTTAAATTGGAAGCAAAGATCACTGAACGTCACTTTTTGTCAATTTCTATGTCTACACTCTCAGCTGCCTCTGCTTTTGACAATATAACACAAGGATAACTTGTTCTGGTACTAAATACATTATCTTTTTAGTAGCTAAATTTACTATATGGTATTCTAGAGATAAAGATGGCAGAAGAACACAAACTTTTTTTGCGACTTTTTAAAATAAACTACATTTCTAACAATTTATTCCTGTTTTCTAAAAACAACAAAACATTCATTTACATGTTCATTCATTCTATGAATACTCTGAATACTTTAAACTAATTTTTCTTTCCTGATTTTCCTCTTTTTAGCTACAATGTTCTTTAAATTACACCCAAATCACACAGACGATTACATACATGCATTCCTCACAGATTTTACTGTGGTTCCGGTTAATCTCAGAATATATCAGCATCAAATTTCTTGTCCTGCATGTAATAGTATCAGAAGCATCTCTTCTGGACTGCAGAACCGGTGGCAGCTGCCTGAGTCAGTAAGAAGTCTGTTGGTTCAGGGTATGAGCAGTCACAGCAGTGCCAGCATCCTGCTAACCTCAATTTCTACAGAAAACACAGCTTTTGTCAATACTTTAATAGTTTAATGTATCACCTTAGCTCCACATGGCACCAGCACACAAACCACTCTGCAAAGATCTTGCAAAGTAATGGCCAAAGCCCAAAACAGCTCTTGTCAGGGTTGTGCCTCTCAAGGGGAGGAGACAGAAACATGTCCCCACCTTTTTATGGAAAATGGGGACCATGTTCCTTTTAGCAACATTCCAAAGCAATTTTAGATGAGAGTGATGGTCTAGAAATACACTTTTAAAAAATCTGAAAAATCTTGTAGAATTTTCTGGAAGCTGAGATGCAGATGAGAGATTCACAAATAAATCTATGGAGCATAGTACAGTATAAACAAAAATAATCAAATCAGGAACAGAAAGCAGATAAATGCATGTGGCCTGTCAACTTTAAACAGCAGCTTCCCACAAAGCTGTGTGAGAAGTAAACAAAACCTGCCACCTGAGTTGAGAAGGACTAAGCTATCCAACAAAAGAAAAGAAACTGATTACTGTGAAGTCTGTTTACAGGTTTCTGCCACTACAACCCAACAAGACAACAAACCAATATACACAAACTCTTAGATGCACGTCAGAAAACAGCCTATGAAGACAACATTTCTGCAATAGTGGGATGCATTTTCTCCTCAAACCAAGGATGCATCAGCTGTATATTGCCCAAACAAACCAGACCACAGAGTTAGTAACATCCTAAGAACAAATATTTCCTCATACATTTAAGAGACATGGAATACTGACCTTTACATATCCACATTCACCAGCTTTGCTCATTGTCTTATAAAAGGACAGGGCTGACCCAGGAGAGCAGGAACTGAAATTATCTTGAAGATATCCAAAAGTGCTATTGATTTATTTTTATATTCCAGTGCATGCTCAATGAGAAAATTAGATTAAATCAGTCAGCTAAATATATTCTTGAAACCAAGTTGATGGCTTTAGCTATTAAAAAAATAGGAAGGGAAGCAAAACAGAAAAAATAAGCTGCATTTTATAATATCAGCCTTACAGTTCATGAGATCTAATTTTTACTCTGGAAGTAGTGGAGATTCACGACTTTTGCAGTGAGGTTGTGTTGGTTTCACCTAATGTTATTGCAATAATAGGTAATTGCCTATTTTGATTAACTCTAACAAAAAACAACAAAAAAAGTATTTGGTATTTTTGAATATTTTCTTAAGACAATTGATGGGATTATTTCCTGCCGAAGTTTAGAGAAGGGTGTCATTAATTAAGAAGGCCTCTGAAGTTACCTGTGTATAGAACTATTCTCCACTCAATTCATATGCAAATAGAAAAATTCATTCCAAATACAGAAAGCTATAAAGCCATCTATTCATCAGTGGTGATGGATATCACAAAGTTGAATTAACTAGCCATTATCCTACCCACAATCTCTCTTTCAAATGAAAGACAGCAACAAGCAATGAAGTAAACAAACCCCAACCCTTGCCAATCTGTCTAGAACTGTAGACCTTATGCACTTGCAAATCAGATTTTGGAACCCATCTCACTCATCTGTACAGAACTTGGTGGATAACTTCTTCATCAACATTGAATACATCTGGATAGGTTTCATACACCAGCTCACTATTGCAAAAGACAGTCTCCTTATCTTTAATTAAAAATACTTTATTATAAGACTTTTTAGGTGGATTTTGCATTGAATTCTTTCTGATTATCTGGGATAATCATTAGACTGAAACTCTTTGCATGCATCTAAAATTTATCTTCCATGCTTTTTCAGGTCCCAAAGGAGTCAATTAAAGCATGGTTCTAGTATATTAGTAACAACACTTTTTTTTTTTAAACTGTGAAACTTTTTTCCAATCAAAAAATTACATTCAAACTCAGACAACTTGTGGAAAACCAGACTCCTTTAGATGGAAATCTGTATAACTAATCTGCTTGTTTCATCAGCTCTCCAGAAGTTCACCCTGCAAACTTCTGTGCCATTTTGAACCTGTGTTTCCAAGCAGTTTGCATATTTCCCATGACCAGCTCAGCATCTCCCAGGACTCATGGGATGCCAGAATTCACTGCATCTCCTGTTGAATCCTCTGGCCCCCCAGTGCAGCCAGGGTGCAAGACTCCGGTTTTCACTGACACTCTCCACAGATAAGCAGAGCAGACCCATTGCACAGCAGGTCTGAATTCCTTCACAGGGCTCACAACTCCATATGTTGCAGCTACAATACGTTAAGATTCACTGTTGCCACTCGGCTGCTTTGGACATCTGTAAATCTGGGTTTGCAGGATATTTCCGCAGCAGGAGAAATGCTGGGAAGCATAAATTGGCGTACTTTCAAATGCAACATAATTTCTCAGTACCTTGCCAAGGGTTTTGTCAAGTATAATTTAAAGCCTTGCAAACAACCTGGCTTTTACCACTTCCTTTGGGAAGCGAATCCAGAGCCTATTATATTTCACTGACGACCACCCAGCATGAGGGTAGGACACTACATCACCCCAGGACTCCACTCAGAGAAGATAAAAGCCAAGGAACTTCCTGAAACTACCCTATAGCAGATACATTATTTCCTCATCTCTCAAAGGAGCTGCAGATTTTATCCACTTGCTCACTCCCTTCACACACACACACACACACACACACATTATTCACAACCCTTTTTTGTGCCTTTACCATTGAGATCTGTACCACAACTATATAGACTGGACAGGGGATCTGTCTCCACGTATGTGTTCCCGGGAAAATAAACCCCAATGATCACCTCATATGCTGAAGATACTTGTATTTTGCTGCTACACATTTGGGGATGTGTAAGAAACCAAATGAGCAGCAGCATCCAGAGCCAAATGAACAGTTTCTCTCTGCTACATCCCACTGAGCAGAAATGCAGTAAAATTGCTTCTGCAGAGATTAAAGAAGGGCCAACCCTTTGTCTGTGCACAGAGCCATGAAACAGGTCCTGTAACTGTGTCACCATAAATGAATTTAATGTTGTTTGGCACAGATTTAGGAATTGCAGTACTGAAGATTTACAAGCAATGACATTAGGAACAGACGCTTAAATTCACAAACAACAGATGAACATTAAACATGTTTATAATACTATATACAATGTCCCCTCCATGACAAAGCTGGAGAAGTTGCTGTAACTCACCTCCATATTGGTATATCCTACAGCATGCATATATATCATATGGATAGATATCATTTTTCCTACTGCTACTATAATGCCACTTTTTTTTTTTTTTTGGAGAGAGGCACAGACACCCAGGTAAGAAAATCACAGATGCCACCAAAATATAAAAACATTTCAGTGATACTGTGAACACAGAGAATGTGTAATTTTTTAAGTTCTTAAGAAATTGAAACTCTACAATCAGCATTTCAAAAATTAACATTAGACCTCCTTATTATTAGATAGCAGTAATGAGCCTTTTTTGTTATTTCATGGTTGGATTATTAAACTACATTGGGCTTTTGCCAGATTTTTAGACTTTTACTTGAAGCTGCAATGAAATCCTTAATGACTTCAAAACCAAAACTAAATGAGATACTATCTGAGAAATATGCAGTTTGTTGAGACAATGGAACTGAATCTCAGAGGACCGTCATGTTTTGTGGTTATGTGGTTAGATTATATAATAATCTATTATAATAAGCCTTGGGCAATCTATTAGCAAGTTAAAGTATTAATTATTTTCGAAAAAAGTGAAGCATAGTTTATCACCCTGGAACTATGTTTTGAGCAATTAACGTTTTTCCTTGGAAATATAAAGGAGTGGCTTTTAACAAAAACAGTGGGTAATTTTCAAAAATACCTTTCTGATATGGGAATGACTATTTTAAAGAAACAATGTTGAAACATTTGTTGAAACAAAAGGTTTGAAACATTAAACGTTGACTGATAAAACATTGAAATATTGGTATGGAAAAACACATTTTTTGACAAATTTTTACATTTAATTAGTGCACAGTTTCAGAGGATCCTATTTACTGGCACAAATGAAGCCATTTCTGGTGCCTGACTGTCACCATGACCACTTAAAAATTCAGTGAATGGTCTTTGCGTTTCTGAATGATCTCTGGGACAGCAGCCAAGGCCTTTAGACAAAGAGCTCAACTTCTGGATCTGGTCAGCAAAAGCTGGCAATATATTTCAAACAGCAAACAAAACACCACTTAATTGAATGATATTTACTTAAATCTAAATGTTCAGTGGGCAATCCCAGTTTTTCTTAGAAGATAGCATATAACACAACCAGAAATGTACCTCAAATTCAGCTCTGTGCTTGGGCTCTTTTTCCTTTGGGACAAACTGTTCTGGGGCATCCAAGAGGTCCCAGAGCCTGGGAAGGTTATTCACCTGGAGAGCCCCTCCTGTGATGCACACAGTCCTTGCAGAAGTGATACAGATGTCTGTGCCAGCACTGCTCTTACACCCCACTGCAATCATTAGACTGCAGAAAGCTTCCACAGTGGTACCGTCCTCGACATCTCTGTGGCCTGACCCACAAGCCTGGGTACAAAAACAACTGTTTGTACAGCAGACACTCATTCACAGCACTGAGTGACAGCTGTTGTTTACCCTGCAGAAGCTGGCAGAGCAGAGGGGACAGGGCTATATTGGCACTTGAATAATCACTACTTTTTCTGAACTCTGGCATTTGACATTGAGGCACTGTGCTCAGCAATGAAATCATGATGACATTATGGCACGTGAAACTGCACTGCATTATTACTAGGGTAATTTTCTAATGCAACAATTTAAAATGCATAATTTATACTCAGTTGAGCACATTTGCACTACAATTTGATACGTAAAAAAAAAAAAAAAATTGGCACCTGAACACATAAGCCGGGAGGTATGGAGTGCAGAATATTGGAAAATAGTTTCCACTGTATTCATTCTAGAACAGCTCTAGAAATTTAACTTGAATAATATATTAGCCACAATAAGAATCAGATATTTTTGTTATGTAAGGTATCAAGTGCACCCTCAGCAAGTTTGCAGATGACACAAAGATGAGTGGTGTTGGTGATGCAACAGAAGGACAGGATGCCATACAAGGGGACCTGGACAAGTTTGAGAAGCAGGACCATGGGAACCTCCTGAAGTTCAACAAGTTCAATGTGCTGCACCTGGGTCAGAGCAATCCCAGAGATGAGCACAGACTGTGAGAAGAACCCATTGACAGCAACCCTGTGGAGGAGTACTTGGGGGTTCTTGTGGATGAAAAGCTGGATCTGAGCCAACAGTGTGCACTCACAGCCCAGAAGGCCAACCATATCCTGGGCTGAACCCAAAGCAGTGTGGCCAGCAAGCCAAGGGAGGGGATTCTGCCCCTTTACTCCACCTCCATGAGACCCCACCTGGAGTGCTGCATCCAGTTCTAGGGTCCTCACCACAAGAAAAACCTGGACCTACTGAAGCAGTTCCAGAGGAGGCCACAAAGATGATCAGAGGGCTTTAAAAACTCTCCTAGGAAAATAGGCTGAGAGTTGGTATTGCTCAGCCTAGAGACGAGAAGGGTTTGGGGAGACCTCATTGTGGCTTTCCAGTACTTGAAGAGGGCATATAAAAAAGTGCAAGAGCAACTTTGTACATGGGCAGATAGTGACAGGATAAGGGGGAATGGTTCTAAGCTAAAAGAGGAGAAATTCAGGTGAGATGTTAGTGAGAAACTCTGTGAAGGTGGTGAGGCACTGGAACAGGTTGCTCCAACAAATTGTGGATGCCCCATTCCTGGAAGTGTTTAAGGTCAGGCTGGATAAGGCCCCAAGCAACTTGATCTACCAGATGGCATGGCTGCCAATGGCAGGGGAGTCAAAACTGAATGTTCTTTAAGGTCCCAAACCATTTCTGTTCTACGGCAAATAATTAAAAAAACAAACAAACAAACAGAAATGGTTTTTGCAAAGACCTACAAATACAAAGCTCTAGGCTTACTCTTCCTCACAGTTCTTTTTTTCCCCTGGGTGGAATTCTGTGCTCTGTACCTGTCAGCCTGTCTCTCTATCAACCGTCTAAAATGGGGAAGGAAAGGAAGAGAGATAAAAAGGAAAGTTTCATTAATGACGTTTAAGACAGAACTAAGAGGGCAAGCAGAGCAATCTCCCTAGACAGCATCTGTGTTGAATAGCTGCTCACTGTCTGAATTCCAGAACTGCCAATACCCTGTAATAAAATGTTATGAATCAAATCCTAAAAAAATAGATTAAAAGAAGTTTCTGTATGCCTTGGTATTCTTTAATCCTTAAGAATTAATAAATTGGTTTTAGGGAAGTTCTAGCAATTTAAAACAAATATATAAATAAACAAAATAATGTATATAAACACAATATTATATTTACCAGAATATGGTGGTTTAAGACTACAGTCTAGTGTTGATAGCATCTTCTTTTGTTTTACCTATTAAAAGTCAGATACTAACCTTAGTCTACTAAAGTGTCCAGTTCATAAAGATCTAAATTGAAATCCTATACAAAGGACAAAAGGAGTTGATAGCAAGTGTAGGTGATGCTGAGGCCTATCCTGTTTTCCTTTAAGCACTTGTTTCCTCTTTTCAGTGTTGTGACAGGCAGCAGTTAAAGAACATTTAACAGATAATGAGAACACTGAGTGGTTTGAATACTAAATCACAAGAAATCAATAAAATCTGACAGCCTCTGTCCTGTGCTTCATTTCTCAAGGATGGGGTGCAAGAGAGAAAACGATGCATAGGTCATACAGTCACCAGAAAGACAAGGCAGTTTCCAAGTTGCACTTAAATGACAATCCATGGAAACCAGCAAAGTTTTCTCAATTCCCTATCAGCTGCTCCTGTGCATTCCTTAAGTGTGGCTCTTTAATGCCCAGTCACTCAAAACATACACTTTCTTAGGCTCAAGACACTTCATGAGTAGCTGACTGTTCTTTCAAAATTCCTTTTTCTATTACCTGTTCCTGAGTTTTCTGAAAGCTGTTTGAATAATATACTTAGCATCCAAACCAACCCATAAACTTTTAACAATATCTTGAGCAAATACTAAATAAAAGTAATCAAAATCCCAAAAGACATAAACAGAGAAAATGTTCCACAATAACCTGTGAAATCTGTGCAACTTGAATAAGCAGGAAATTTTTGAAAAACCTTAAACTTTACCAAAGGCTAAACAAAATATGTCCACTATTTAAAATTGTTAATACAGGGCTCTAACATTTTCAAGAGTTGCACTTCAGCTACAGCTGTCCAGGTTTCCAATATTTTTACAATGTGAAGGGAGTTGCTACATGCAAGAATTAAGCATAACCTTCAAAGTTTAAAATGAATTCCACAACTCTGAGCAGCCAAAAATTAAGCTGGATGTCATCAGACCTAATATTTTCCAAATTTTCCAAATACTAAAATGGTAAAGTTTGCAAATACATATTTTTAATGCCAATTAGATTTAACAATTATAATTATAAATAGCATTAATGAGCAATTTGTATACTAGTTTGTTTTAAATAATTTCACATTATATACTTATACAGGCTTACATTTTTTCTTTAGATGAGTCTGTATCATAGAAGCCTTGAGGTATTCCCATTATGTGCCTGCTAAACACTTCTGGAAAAAACATGGATGCATGTCAGATGGCTAGTTCATTTTGTTAGGTAAGTAATATGAGAATTATTTGCCTTTATTTTCTCCTAGCATTGCCACAGAGCAGGCTGTCCATAATTAAATCACCTAGGCTTCATGGTGTGTCAGCATTAGTGCTCCTCTAGAAATAGCATGTGTGTCACCCTGCAGTCAGAGCAAAACATAGCGAGCAAAGGACTATTCTGTGAGAAAGTACTTGTCCTGCATCTACACTTTATAGTAGGTATATTATTTTTTCATTTTAAATTAGTATTTTTAGATATATGCCTCTTTCCTTTGTGTGTTCCCATAAAACTTTCAAGAACTCGGAGGAATGCAGTGGCTGAAAATCTGTGAGATGTGTTGTGCTCATTTAGGGACTACCCACAAATGAGCAAATATTCATTGCTCCTTTTATGGACAGGCTAAAGCTGGGATTTGGGAGTAATCTAGCTTTTTTAATGGATTTCAAGGGAACTAAAATTATGTGTCAGCTAAGGGTTTACTCAAGGTCAGTGAAAAGCCAGCTAGTATATTTGCATCTATAACAGAATGCATGTTCTCTTAACAGTCTTTATAATCAAGGAATGAAAATAATTTTCAAGGTTCATGTAATAAAATGTCATTATGAATAACAGTTATAAGCTGGCCTAGTTATTTTGAGAGTGGCAATAAAGACTTTCATTTTTCATATTGCATTTTTTATTTCAGTTTTTCGTTGCAGAGGAGTTAAGAACCACATTAAAAAATATATTAAAAAATCCTCATGTGTCCTCTCCTGATAATCATTTGAAAATATGACGGTGTCCTGCAGATCTTCTCTTACACAACTAAAGTTTTATGATGAAAATAAGTTAACATGTGCAAATTTTATTCATAGAAAAATAAAGAAAAGTGATACAAAAAAGAGATAGGTGGGATATAAAGAGGCTAGTACATGCAGCCTCAGCTTGGGGCTGCACTGCCCAGGCACAACATGCCTGCAGATGTTGCCAGCTGCAGGCAAGCTGCTTGGATGTATTAAAAGGATTTTAAAGCCCATTATATGAACTCAAAGCCTTTCTAGGAATTTATAGTCACAACCATGTTTATTTAATTGCTCTGTAAAATGATCAAAATTAACACTTTCATGCAGCAGCCAAACTCAATCATTTATTCTGTGTTTTCCTTCTGTTTTTTTTCAGGCAAATAAATCTGGAGAAAGAAAAACACCAAGCAGGGCAGGGAGTGTCAAGAGCTTGCAGGGTACGTGCTAATTCCCACATATTGCTGCCAACACAGCAGGAAGTGCTAATTGAGGCCAATGTCAGCAGAAATGTAAAATATACAATTTGAGAGCCCATAGTTGCAAGCTACTCTACGTGGCAGGGTTTTAAGGCTTTGGTGAATACAGCCATCCATCTGAGGAGATGCTGGTAAGATCACAGCCCTTAACTCTGCAGCTAAAGCCATGGCAAGCTCAATGCTATGATAATATTTCAGGGCTGTTATCTCCAGGGCAGATCTCCAAACTTACTGAGATACACAACACAGACTGCAAGCTATTCAAGTGTATAGCTGAAATCTTCAGCTGGAACCCTTTCCTGGACCTGAACAAATTCACAAGCAAACAGGTCACTCATAAGAGAGGGTAAGCACATCTATGCTGAAAATATTGAGAATTATATAAATTAAAGGTACTTGACCGAAGATTTCCATGTAAGGTTTCAAAAGAGAAATCAGGGCAAATAAAGATCATTACTTCTTGTGTAGCTTTCCATCATCAGCTGTCTGTGGCTAAAGGGTAAGCAGAGCTTTAGTAAAACACCGTATTTTTTAATACCACTTAATGTATTTTTCTTACTTTAACTTATCTAATGGCTTTTGAAGTTATCCATAAAATCGTTAGCAGATGTGAACTCCTGTATTTAATTAAGCATTGTGTGAAAAACTACTTATGTCTGGCACTTAATACCTTCACTAGTTATTCCCTGACTTGTCCATCCTTGGGAAGACTTGGACAACCTTCCCTATTTGTTTTCCTTGCTCCATTTACATGCCAGCATCCATTAATTATCTTGATATTTGCTTCCAAAAGTATTCTAAAGCTTTTAATTTGTCCTCACAAGAAAGCCATTCCATTCCAAAAACAAACAAACAAACAAACAAACCACATAAGTCCTTTCAGAAACAAGTAGACACAGAATTTATGAATAATTAATATTTTGTTACATATTTCCTTTCCATCCAGGTTCCCAAGGGTATATATGCAAACAGGACTAGGAGTGCCTAATTCTGAATACATACACTACTCATTTGCATAATCTACATTTATTAATAGTAATTTTATTCTTTTTTTTAGCTTTCTAATTATTAAATTAGAAATTTGCAATTTTCTGCCAGTATGTCCACTGAGTTTTAGATTTAAATGTGGTGATTAACTTGAGGAACTTCTACAAAATTGTTATTTTACCATTAAAATTTTCTCCCAGCTAATTTATTAATGTGAAAAAAAAATCTCTTCCCATCTCTTCCTATTAATTCTTATCCCTTCTTTTCTTTTATTTAGTCTCTTGCCAGTCTAGAAATGCACCTTTCCTGTTAACCTATTTAAAATATTTAATGAGAAGATTTATCTAAAATTTCTTCAAGTGTTTATTGTACTTCCATCAATTCTAGGAAGTTTACCTGAAAGCCTACCCTAGATTCTACCCTAATTAATGCCCTAGGGTGCAATTTCTTTCTACAAAAGTAACATTTATTCTTTCATTTTGCAACACTATTTTATTGATCTAATCACTTCCCCACTTTTGTTCTATACATCAAATTTATTAGTCTGTAATTTCCGAAATGTTTTTAAAGGCCGTTTTTACTTTCTCTCTTTGCTTTGGCACTGGGGTCAGTTTAAGCAAGAAGTTATGCACCATACTGAGCAGTCTGGCAATTTCACAACGTTGCAGTTTGGCAAGTTTGGAGACTTCATTGACTCCAGCAAATTGTTGCTATTCATTTTATGAACTTATTTTGTTTTTATAGAGGCATGAATTGGAAGAATTACAAATCTGTAGGAACATCAAGGAGCTGTTTTGTAAGAGGTAAGCATACCAATGGCTATCTAGGAGGTAGACTTAAAACATCACTTCTCTACCTCCTTTGGACAATAATTTCATTCCGCATTTCTTCCACACAAGCAAAATCTCCAGCCATAAAATTATCAGGCTGGTTTGGGGAGTCATTCATTCTCTCTCATTCAAATTATCCCACTTCTCACAGTAAGTATTAGACTGGGGCTGAACACAAGAGATATCAGAGTGGATGGAGTATTGGTCTCCAGTATAATGATGTCTGATACCTACAAAAAGAGAAACCTGCTGATGCTTTCTTTAGAAATACTGATTAAACACACCCTACATTTTTAGTATTTCATATATTTTGATGTTTTAAATGCAAGATAAGAAGTTTGATGCTATCAATTCATTGTTCTCTATTTAACATTGCTTGTTTCCCCTTTTTTCTCAGATAATAAGACAAAATAATTACCTGGCTTTTATTTGTGTGCACTGTCATGTTACAAATCTACAACAAAAATAAGAATAAAATTAATGTAGCTCAACTCCACAACTTTTCCACATTTTAGTTACTGTTAGGCTGCAGTCTTCTGAAAGCATTTGTTTTGCTCCAATACACCTATGAAACTCCTGTGCATTTTGTATACCTTACCTATGTATCAGTTTTCACACAACTTTTTAGTCTTACTGTGCAATTTTACATGAGGAAGAGCTATGACTTTGGGATAAAATGAAAGAGCAGCTACATCCATTTTTCTGTAGTAAGACCATTATGATGCCTGTCAGAGACTATGGAGGAACAACATTATGCATAGAGCATTAACACATTAAGGCATTAATGACTCCTTTGAAACTATTTCTATCTGACTTTTGATTTCTACTAAAGAAGCCCATCATGCATATTAACAAGATTACCCAAATCATTATATCTACAGAGGTGTCATTACTCAGACTCTTGACTACATGAGTACATAATTTAAAAAACCTTCCAAAGTTCGTTCTGTACCAATCTATGACTCTTCTGGAATAAAAATGTAGCAATGGGCAAAACCACAGTCTACAAAGGCTCATGGGACATCTTAATGCTCAAAATCCCCTTAAAGTGGAACAAAAGGCAATGATACAGAGATTGAAGGGGTTGGGTCTTAATATGACTGCTCTCACGGGTTGAGCAAGTCCAAAAGACGGGAGCTGTGATTGCCTCCCTATTCCACCCAACCTCAGTCATCCAACTCTCAACCGACAAGTCCTGTCAATGTGTCAAATATGCAGCTTCCAAAATTCTCCCCAGATGAAGAAAAAGAAGCCAGTTTTGCAGGAAGTGAGTGCCTCAAGGTCTGTCAACATGATAGGAGGGGAGCCAAAAATAAAGAGGAGTAAGTTTTGGGAACTTCTTGGTTCCTGTGAATGTGATTCTGAAGTAGGACACAGTTGGGAGAATAAAAAACTCTAGGATGATTTGAGGAGAGGTGAAAGGACAGTATTTCAATTGAGATGGGTTATACCCTTCCTCCAATGGTTTTTGGATTAACTGCAGAAGTCAAGGCTACAGAATTTTTTATTAAAGTGTACATGCAATAAACTAATAGTAGGACAGTTTCTGCACATGCTAAGTCTCTAGTCAGTGGATATACTCGGCACGTAAGAAAGAGATGTGAGTCTGAACTTGAGTACACACTTGGCAAAATTACAGTAAAAATATGCAGAAGGACACTTTTCCTGCCTCACTTCCAAAGGATGGCTTTCTCCATTCTGGAAAAGTGGTGGCTGCTTATGCAAACACACACCACCACCTAGCACCAGGTATTCACAGGAGCACACGATACTAAGTTCATATTCAGATGCCACCTTGGAAGCTGTCACTTGCTGTTTGGATTGTGCTGTACCATAAAACAGCTCTGTGCCTAACAACTGATATTTGGTGTCTTAAAAGGTATTAAAGTGAGACTTTATTCTGGAATGGGAGGAAAACAACAAAGGGTACCACAAAGGGTTGGAGCTTTGCAGTAGAGAAACAAGAAAAACCCTAAAAATTCACAAAACAGAGTAACAGTTATCTGCCAAACCATCCCACAACCACTGAATAAATAAAACTTAAAGCCAAGCAGCTGATGAGGCATATAATCTCTGTTCCTGGGGCTATTATTAAGAAATATCTGCTGCTTTGCATAGTCTAGTGTACACAGATTTAAGCAAAAGGCAGGCTTAGTTGGTTAATATCTGGCTACTCCAGCAAAGCAGTGGAAAATACCATGAAAATAATAAAACTCTATATAAAAACCTGTATGTGATTATAAGCAGTTCTTCATGCTGCTGAATTTCAAGAGGCTAGGAATGAAAAAAAAACACCTGAAAGCTTAGGGGAAAAAAAAAACCAAAAAACACAGGGAAAAAAGTAAGAATAAATTTCATATCAAATACTGAAGCCAACTTTATTGGGGAAAAAATCCAAATGAAAATAACTGTGATTTGGGGCTCAAGGGGCTAGCAATCTTATGCAATCCATCATTACTGCTTAAAAGTTAATATTAAAGGATATCTTCCTAAATTAAGTCATAATTTTCTTTATAAGATTAATCTGTGTTCTGAATAAAGATTTTGATTTTCAACTTTTTTTTTTTTTTAAGTCTACTCACAAAGGCTGGAAGGTTAATATAAACTTATCATCATACATTGCCAGAACTTCATTTTGCTTATCAGAAAATGAACAGTAGGCTTTTAATCAATGCAATTTATTTAATACTTCTGCACACACATAAACACAATGTGTTTCCGCAGACTACCATAGTTTGTGTTTACCAGAGTTTTGGTGGGTTTAAATACATGAGAGTTATATATCTATGTACCTGTAAGGACACATGCTGTTAAGTCCCAAGTGTTCAAGTAAGTTATTAGTATGTATTCCAGCTCCAGATGGAGTTTAGTCAGCAGAGCCTAAAAAGGGATGACCATGTACAATCCTGATTCAGATCTTTTCACAACAACAGCTGGTCCTTCAAAGAAAAGTGTCATCCTAAACATTCACTGGCCCAAGACATCCCAACAATCTGTCTAGTAAAAGCAATGTCTAAGCTGTAGGAGATCTCCACTTTCTTTTCAGGAAAAAGTGAGACCTAACAGATATGTATTAAAATAATTAGTTCCTTCGGGAGCAAAGGAAATAGAACTCCAGAGTACCAAAAGCATCAAAAGTGCCAACATAAGCCTCGTTCATGGTCATCAGTGCAGAACTTCTGAGACTTGGTAGAACACCACTTGTTTCTTTATCCTGAAGGACTCTGAAAAGGCTCCTTTCTCGCTGTAATTGTTTAACCTCTTCAGGGGATATTCTACCCTTCTACCAGTCACACAAGGATCACACTTCAAACCCTGACGGCCTCAGAAAACCTTGCCCCAAGCTCAAAAGAGGTGGAGAAGGGGAATCGGTTATAAGTTAAAATAAAATTGCAGGAATGATTTCTCATGGATAGGGTGTCAAGGTCCCAAGCATTTTTCAGTATTAAGGCATTGTCTGGACAAAAATAAGACCACATTTGGGCTCAACAGATACCATAAGAACACAAAACATCTCAACTTAATAGCAGCAAACCCTGTTCTTCCAATAAGCTTGAAGGTCTTGCTTGCTATAAAAAGCTATTAAAACAAACAAAGGTTTTAATTGCTTTGCATTCACAATTTCAATTTGGTTTAAAAATCAAACACCTCTCTCTTTAGAAAAATAAGTCAATATACTGGGTTTTCCTCTCCATCATAACAGCTCAGAAGCAACAGAAATTAAAAGCATTGGAGTGAACATGGTGCTTTCTATGCAAAGGTTAGATTTATTCGAGGATTTCTGCAGCTTGGATCTCACCTATCACACCTTGGGCAGACAGACTACACAACCAACGTTTGTTGTGAAAACTCATATAATCACTAAGAGGATCAAAAAATGAGAGCAGTAGACCAGACAATCATCCTTACAGACACATTTTCACTCGAGACATCAGGTGGAGTTATAGCAACTTCAACAGAAGAGTTTGCTAAGGAGTGCCACCTAAAGGGCTTTTCGTTATTGTATGCTGACCTAAATTTGTGCTCTGTTTCCAGAGCAAAGAACATTTACTTGATCACTTGTTTTGAGAAAGTATGTTCCTGTAAGCAAACCCATTAATTAATAAAATATTTGTGAAAATTAGAAGTTCAGTCATGGAATGCTGTTTTAGTCATTAACTCTTATCCCTGAACCTATAGTCTTTCACTGAATACTTCCAGTCTAATAGAAATAGCTGTCTCCCTCTTAGGACCCATAAAATTCAGGAGAAAGACCTCCCTGACTCTTCCCTGTTTGATTGCTCATAAGTGGGTTGCAACTTTGACAAAGAACTTGGGGTACTGCCAATACAATTTACAGCTGTATCAGTAATCATCATATGTGGCCTGATTACATTCTTACAGCTTGCCATTTGTAAATTAATTCATTTCAGTGTGATGAATTAATTTCAATGTGATGGCTCTTCTACTGTACAGATCCTTTTATCATTTAGTCACATACCTTCCACTATCATCAGTGCCATCAGGCAGGCTGAACACAAGAGATACCAATAAAGCTGCCCCACTTGGTTCTGCTGGAAGTTACTGAGGCAGATTTACAAGGGTACAACAGGGCCTTGAGAGGCATCACAGAGCAGTACAAAGAGCTCAGGAGATTATAAAATTGTGGCAAACACGGTGGGACACAGCTGATAGTTATATTTCTATTATTTTGGTTAAAGAAACATAGAAAAATAGAGAAAGGATCCATTTAGGTTGATCGAAGGAGAACAAAGGAATTCAAATGCGTAGTCAGCACATGACAATGTTCATAGTCACAGAATGGTTTGGGCTGGAAGGGACATTAAAGATCATCTAGTTCCAGCTCCTGTGCCATGGGTAGGGACAGCTTCCAGTAGACCAGGTTGCCTAGGGCCCCATCCAACCTGGCCTTGAACACTTCTAGGAATGGGGCATCCACAGCTTCTCTGGGTAACCTGTTCCTGTGCCTCACCACTGTCACAGTAAGTAATTTACTCTGCATATTAAACCTAAAGTTCCACTCTTTCAGCTTGCATCCATTTACTTCTTGTCCTATCAGTGCAGTTCCTGATGCTGAGGGAAAAAAACCTAGGACTAAGAGTATCCTGTGATATCAGGAGGTCCAAACTGTAATGCAACATTATTGATACCTGGATCCAAATGATAAGTCAAAATGCTTCCTGAAATTAAAAAAAAAAAAAATCCACTTCTTCCTGCCTTTATTACGATGTCAAGCCACCACTGGTGTCTCCAGCAGGCACAAACATGTCTTATCTTCATCTGCTCCCTGCTGACAGTGTGTATCAGCACACCAGTCTTGTTCCCTCCAAGGGGAAATGCAGTGTGATGTAACTGGTACCATCAGAAGCACCTCCCATGGTGAGACACAAACCCATGTGCACAGTAATGTGCCAAAGCACATTTTGCTACATCTTCAAATTCCCACTTTGCAGCATGACAGCAGATAAAACTCTCAAAAGATGGAGGGTATCCTAATTAATTCAATATATTAAGACATTAAAGAACAATGTACCATATAAAAACATTACAATCCCTTCATATTTGTAATCAGTAAGAAAGTGAGGAGGGCAGAGATAACAACCACATTACACCATTTTGTCTAACCTAGCAACATACAACTAGATTTGAACTGAAAAATTTCATTAGACATTCAGAAGAAATAATTTCAAACATAGTACACAGATTTTATCTTATCCTCTTTTTTTAGCTTTCCAAAACACTACTGGATTTGATAAAACCATCACCTAGAGAATACCGGTAATTTTAAAGTAAAGACTTTTGTTTAGAAAAGGAATCTCAGGTGGATTACACTGAAAACCCTAAGAGGTGTCCAGCCAAGCAGCCACAGATTTATTCACACTGCTGATAAGTCTAAAATTCAGAGTAAAGGGTCAAAAGAGGAAAGTTACCAGAGGAAACCCTTCCTGAAAATGCAGACAAAAAGTACTCAGTCTAATAACACAGCAAAACACCTTTTTGATACACAGAACAATTACTAGTAAAAAAAACCAGCTTCTGAGTGGAATATAATTTTATGTTCACATTTATAAAAAAAAATGATAACTATTTCCACTTCAAGAAACAAAGTTGCCATTTAATCTGAGGTACAGCACATAACTATTGTGGGCTCAGTCGGTGCACTTGGACAATAATCCGTTCTTTTTTTCTCACTTTTTTATTAGGTAATTTCACATTACGTAACAAATCTGAATATTTATGTAACTATATATGGATTTACGTTACAAATCTAACAATAAAATTGAAAGAAAAACAACAATATGAATTTCTGTAAATCAGTTATGTTATAAAAACTTAGGTAAGTTTAAAGCAACTAATGATTTTACCAATATTTCTATTTTTCTCAAATAACTTATAAAAAGAGGTCAGAGATCACATCTCATTCTGGTTCACAGCAGCCATCCCAGTACTTAAGATGCTAAAAGAAACAATATCTCATTTTCAGAAACTTACAAAAAGGGAAAATAAAGCGTTCAAGTTTTGACAGGCACTTTATGAAGCAGAAGCTTTTCTAAAAAGACACTTATGCACACTGTTTGGGGAACAGTGAAACACAGTCAGGGTGGACATAAACATGGAAAAATTGTCAATCAGTGCTACACTTTTAGTTTGACCGGTTCACTAAGCGCTCAAGAAGGACACTTCTGGATTATGGTAAGTTACGACTAAAAGTGATTTTTAGCAAAAAGTGAAAGTGTTTTTTAAGCAATGTATCAAATGCATATACATCAAACAAAACATATATAATCAATTCAGTCCACAGTAGATATAAAATGTAGTTAACTGCATTTAAAAAAAAACCCTTTTCACCCCATATAAAATAAACCTCACCTCCCTTTACACATCAACAATCCATTTACAATCAATCAAAAAACAGGCAAGAATAATGAAGGGGTGCGGTAGCTAATTACATCTACAAGCAATACTTTTGAGAGAAATTATTAACTAACTACTCTTTAACAAGCTATCATACAATGCAGGAGGAGCCATAGAAAATTAAGCTGGTAAGGGACTGCTGCCACTTACCACAAACAAATTTATTAACTTGTTTTCTGTCCAAGTTCATCAGTCTTACTTCTGCATATTCCACAACACCAATGAAAGCACAACAGCTAATAAAAATACTGAAAGAATTTCCACGGGTTGCTGTTACCATTTCCCTATTACCACTAGGTGGTGATAGCTTGACACAGATCAGCTTTCACTCTGTTAAAATCAGTGTAAACTGCAACTGGGCAGTATCATTTCCTATAAAATTTAAAGGTCCTCTCTGTGTACTAAAAAGAGGAACACTTAATCCTTTTAACTTCGTAAATTGCTGTAGCAAAGACTTACCTGCTTCAGTCACATCCTTTCACCCTGCTCTTATCCATTACAACACTTATAGATGCCTTGAAGAAAACTCAGATCATTCACTCAAAACTGCCTTTCACCTTGTTTCTGGCTGAGTCACACAGCTCTTGTATGCTCTACAGTCTTTTTGTAGCAGATGCTTCTAAAAAATCGTGACAGTTCTATCTTTAAATCCTTTTTCCACAGCACTACTTGTAAAGCTGCTTCCACAAGTCTATTAAGGCCCTCAAAGGTGAGGCTGCCGCTTTTTATTTGCCTCAAACTCTGGTCTAGACTCCTAGGGCAGCTGAAATAGATTGCTTTTAGATAATACCCATGCCACTGCACTTTTTTTCTCAGAATGTTCGAGCCATAACTTTCCCCCCAGTTCACTCAGCCACAAAACTCAATCACAAGTCCCCCGTCCACAAGTACTTAAGCAAAGTTCAAGACAAAATCTCTTCTGGGGAAAGGTTTGTCCACCAGGCACACCTGAGCCCTGTTACTGTGCTTGGCTGCAGCTGTAAAACACTGCTTGGTTTGCATGGGGATGGGATGCCTGTGTGTTATTTGTTAACATAATATGTTTTCTAGTAAAGTTGCTCCTCTTTAACTCACACCCAGTTGCTGCCCTGTAGTTTGTAGCTCAGCGCAAATAAACAGTTTGGAATGAACAACGTATAATTTATGTCAAGGAAACGGGGACAAAGCATATAACAAGTACATTAGTTAACAGCATGGCTTAAATAGATTTCAAACTAAAGCTGAGAAACTTGTACTTAAACCACAAGCAATCCAACATAAAAAATCAATAGGAAATCAGAGTTACAAAGCAGTAAAATACATGGATCATTTCCCAAAAGAGATAAGCTTTCTCACTAGACTGAGAGATCCCATGCTGTTCCCAAATCTGCATCAGACTGTCATTAAAGAGCACATCAGAGAATGACAAACTCATGAAAATAAAGAAAACAAACCTTAATTAATTAAATAACTTCACCTTCTAAAAATCTGCTCTTTCTCAAGTAACCTATAAAATCATCTGTCAGTTCTTCACACTTTCCTGATGCTCCACCTTGCCCCATGGTTCAAGCTGGTGCCTCTTCCCTGATGCAGGGCATGAATTGTACAGTACTGGTATGCCACAACATGTAAGGCCTCTCAGATTTTCACCTGGACTCAAAAATGGGTTAAGCTAGCAGAAGACTGAGACCATGGCCCCAGTTCTGTCCTGCAACAAGGAATTCCATGGATCAGTTACGGCTTATATAAAAACAAAACCAAAATACTATGATGAAATTCAATCCACAAGTCACTCTTGTATTATTTAAAAAAAAAAAAAGGTGCACAAAGTAAAACCTGGTTTTGTTCAGTGCTTGATCTGTTTCATTTCAATTCATAAATTTTCTTCTTGGTCTTGTCCTGATCTAAAAATTACTGCAGTTAATAGTGGCAGCGAAGTTAAACTCTGTAAAGAATGAGAAATTAGAAACATTCAACACAAATCTGAAACATTCAGCACCTGGTCAAGCTTCTATTATCTCTTAGTAATCCTTAGTTTCAGAAGCACTGCTCAGATTGCATGGGAAGCTTTCCACACAGCTAACCATTTTCACTAGACATGCTTCTGCTGCATTGCTATAGGATCCTGTTTCAGGGACGAAGTTTATGTTGGTATTGTCTTTGCTGCCACCTGTCATGCTTCCTTACTTCATTTTGAAAAGAGAAATGGGGGACAAGTCTCATTCCTTCAGGCTGCAAGAAATACCACCTCCTTTTCTGGGTTTGTATGATACAGATTTTCTTCCACTGAATTAAGTTCACAGTACTGTCACTTAGTGTAAATGAGAAAGTGAAAAGGGCATTTTAAAGCATCCCAACCACAACATAAATGCTTGAATAATATTCTCAAATGTCATTTCAAACGAAACACCAGCAAACAAACAAACCCATGAGGGAAAATAATAATAACCTCAGGCAATGTCCACAGTGAATTCCAACGTATAAATAGCTCAGTTGAAAGCAGAACAAAAGTTGGGTTGTGTTATCATGCATCTGAGCCAAAAATAAAGCTTCTTTGAAAATGCTTTAGAGAAATCTCATAATTCTTACAAATCTTAATGCCTTAATCTTTCCCTTTAACCTTTCTCCAGCTAGATAAAAGGAATTAAAATAAAGCTTCTGATTCTGAGGAACAGAATGTTTGGTATCTATTGTTGATAAAAAGAAGAATAATAAGCCTTTGAACATTGCTTGACCTCTCCCTTTGTATCAACCTAAAGATAGCATTTTTGTAGGTATTACGTAATTTCAGTTCTAAAGTAGAAAAATTCTCCAACAGACATTTTCCTTTGGTCATTTTTCTACAGTAACTGATGCAAAAAAGCCAAATGTATGAAATAAAAGAAATATTTGATTATTTTACTATTTACCTTGAATTTCAGGTGCTAAACAAGTCAAATTCAAACTACTGAAGTCTTAAGGAAGCTACAACTAAAACAGACAATACAGCAGTTCTTTTCATTCATTAACCAAGCCTGCTTTTGTCTTTGTCCTTTCCAAAACCACATAGCAGAAGATTCTTAATAATACGATGCCAAGATATACAGGATATAAAGAATCTAATATCTCCATGTAAGTTTATATTTGTCCATAAAGTGCTCTGAAAAACACAACATGATAGGATGCCTGATTGACTCTTAAATTAGTCATTTCATGAACAATGCAAGGTGGAGTTTATTACCAAAACCAAAGAATGCTTGAACAAGAGCATCTCCTAAACATCTGTGAACTCATTCTTCATCCAGGAAATGCAAAATGACTCAGCTTCAAAAAGCTGATATTCCTGAAGGGGAATATTTCAGAAGGGGCAATTCTTACTAAATTTTCAGAGTTGAAAAGACTCTCCTTTGCCAAACAAGAAGCCAGTATTTCCTTGTTCAGAGCTATCATGTGCAAGATTTCCATAAAAACTCCATTTATCATCTGAGAGCTGTTGGTAAGAGATAAGCAGATAGTTTTCTGTGGGAGATGATGACATTGGATGACACCACTTACTGACATAATTAAAAACATGGAGCTTCAATCAAGTGATATAGAGAGCCTTTGAGATGTTAGGACCTTCTGTCAAAAATTGAGAGTTGTTTTATGCCAAAAGGCCCTGTCTGAGTATTTCTCATTGCATTTTTAGTTTGCAGAATGAGTTTTTCCCAAGTGAATAACTTTCTGTATACTTTGTGTATACTACTGCTTGCTGATTTCATGGCATTTTGAATGTGTGCTCTGTGGGGTGCTGCTTTAAAAGGAAAAGCAAGGTAAATAAGTTATTAATCATAATTTGCATCCATTAATTTCTTTCCAAATTCGCTGACCAGATGAAAAACGTGCCAGAGCTTTTCTGAAGATGACAAATGAACTACAACTCAGTAAAAAAAGGTATGGAAAAAGCAGTCTGTATCTAATTCATTAAGGGAGGCATTAACATCATGATAGACCTTAGTATGAAGGAGAAGAATTTTTAATTATCTCTTCTGTACACGGTTTACCCTGAATAGTTGCAGTTTTGGTACTCCTACCACCTACTCATTACAACGGCTCCAAAACAGCTTCTAAGAACATTTTCCTTTCTTAGAGGAACTGACTCCCACAGCTGGAAAAAAAAATATTCAGAATATTTCTCACCTTAAAATTATTATTTAGTTCAACTGAAAAATTTTGTGGCTCTGTATCAACATCAGTTAATTTTTCTTACTATACAGGAACAAACCCACATTACTCTATTTGAAGCTCTTGCCTTGTATTTTGTACCAACTATCAATTTTCCTAGCTGTTCAAAATGTAAAAGAAAAAAATTCATAGAATGTTTTAGGTTGAAAGGGACCTTAAAAAGTTTCTAGTTCCAACCCTTCCACCATCCACTAGACCAGAGTGCTCAAAGCCCCATTCAGCCTGGCCTAGAACACTTCCAGAGATGGGCCTTCCACAACTTCTCTCGGCAACTTGTCCCAGTGCCTCACCACCTTCATAATAAAAAAATATCTTCGTTTTTTCTCATTTAAATGTAGTCTCAGTTTAGAGCTATTCTCCCTTGTCCTATCAATACATGCCCTTGTAAAAAGTCCTCCTCCAGCTTTCTTGTAGCCCCTGTTGGGTGCTGGAAAGCTGCTTCTTCATGGCCCCAGCTCTCACTGCCTGCCTTCATAGCAGGGGTGCTACAGCCCTCTGATCGTCTTTGTGGCTCTCCTCTGGACGCCTTCCAACAAACCCATGTCTTTTTTATGCTGGGGTCTCCCAGGGCTGGACACAGCACTCCAGGTGAGGGTTCATCAGAGGGAAGCAGAGCAGCAGAACCACCTCCCTTGACCTTCTGGCCACGCAGCTTTTGATGCAGCCAGGATGTGGTTGGGCTGTGGGCACACATTATTAGGTCATGTTGAATTTCTCATCAACCAATGCTCCCCAGCACTTTCCTCAGGGCTGATCTCAATCCATTCTCTTTGCAGCCTGATCTTTTGCTTCAGATTGCCCTGACCCAGTTGCAGGACAGAATTACAGAATCACAGAGCAGGTCAGACTGGAAAGGACCACAGTGGGTCATCTGGCCCAGCCTCTCTGCTCAAGGAAGGCCATCCTAGAGCACACAGCACAGGATTGTGTCCAGACACTTCATAAATATCTTCAGTGAGATATTCCAGGAGACTCCACAACCTCTCTGGGCAACCTTGCATTTGGCCTTGTTGAGCTTCATGACGTTTACATGGGCTCATCTCTCAAGCCTGTCCTGGTCCCTCAGGATAGCATCCCCTCCCTCCAGTATGACAACTACATCACACACTTGGTGTCATTGGCAACATCTTTGGGGTGCATTAAGCATTTCTCTCAATCTCAAACCATTCTTTTCCAGTAATTTTGGATCAACCACCAGAGCTAATATCTGGCTATTTTCAGACCTCTACTCACACTAGCAAAATTGCTACTAATGTCTCAGTAATGCCATTTACACGAAAATAATGAGATTTACTTGGACAGTTGTGGTGTCTTTCTTTCTAAATTTGGAGGGAAAAATCCAGTTTTAGAGCTGACAGGAAAGAAAACAGATTGCTCCCACTCACTGAGCAAGTGGCAGCCTGGCACATCTGCCACTGAGGCCAATCTCAGCAGCCATTGACTGAGACTCTGTGTATACCTCCAGGAGACCCAGCCCACAGGTGAAAGCAACTCAATGCCATTTGTCTCTTTTAAGTTCTCCTGTTTGAAGCAGCCTTCTTTCTCTGCACTCCAGGGGGGAGCTAGATGCATGCAGTTCACTCTGAATAAGCGGTGAGAAGTTCACCATTCCCAAAAATAGCATTGTGTACAGGCAGTAGCTGTGTCTCAGAAGCAGTGCAGCTCTGCTTACATGGCATTATGCCTGCTATAGTTAGCGTTGCTTAGTTGGCTAATTAGCCCAGGGAAGGTCCTGCATGAGCACTTGCATAGTATTTCCCACTGCAGAGTTAACTCAGCTACGATATCTCTGCATAATTTATCACTGTGTGCAGAAAGAGCTGGATTCCTGGTACGCCTGTATGGATGATCAAGCAGATAACTAACCAATATCTACACACCCACCTCTGTGGTTTGACCCACATTTCGCTCTTAAGGTGATCGAGTGAAAGAAGAAATTCTGTTCTAAGTTTACATGTCCCAGGGAAACATATATTCAGTGAATATTTTATCTTAAAAACATCAGAACATGTACTTACACATAAAAACAAAATTTGCTTATTACAGCTCCATAGACTTTAATTGTCCCTTTTTGACATATTTTTATAGTTCTAAACCAACTACTGTATTTTAAATAAGTCATTACAGCAGAAGCTACTGCAAAATTGAAAGAATATTTGTATCATAGGGTAAGAAAAAAAAATATGAGTGGAACCATTGAATTTTTCCAAAACTTAGGGCTCTCATACTTTTAACTTATGTAATTAATTCAAATATGACTGCTTTATTATATCCTTTTAACATTTAATTTACTAAAATAGTACATTATAATGATCCTAACATATTACTTGGGGGAAATATTTCATTATCTTACCGATGTAAGTGGGCATTTTTTTTCTCTCTGGGAATGACTGGTTTTTATGGAATAATTATAAATACAGGAATTTATGAATTCATACACTATTTTGAAAATCAACTTTTTACTTGGAAAAACATCCAAAAACTTACAGCATTTACTTAGTTAATGAAAAATAAGTATACAAAACTTATCTTGAACTTGAAAATCTTGATAAAACGTGAAACTAAGATAACTAAAAATTATCAGAAAATTCACCCTGAGGATCCCATAGAGCATTGCTAGGTGTTTAGAGAAGCTGAGAGATTCAATGTCTATGAAATGCAGAAGGTTCATTTCCCACAGCCTTTTCCTTAGTGAAGTACTTTATTTCTGGCATAAAGAGGGGTTTAAATGTTATTTCTCAACTGGCAGATTTTTAACTGAATTTCCAGAAGTGCATCTTATTATAAAAAGTGAAAGGCAACAAAGAACAGAACTCAATCTCTGTTGTGCAGCAGGCAGAGGCAGGAACACAGGCACCTGCACTTCTCTGAGGAAGGTTAAGAATATTTCTATAACTGACATTAAGCAAAAAGAATAAATAATTTCCTGCACAATTCTCCAAATGCCTAATGCAATGAAAGGCAGCTGACAATCAGACTTCTGCTCTGACAACAGGTGCCACATTCTATAGTTAATGTCAAATTATTTTATGAGCTACTGAAACACACTGATGTATGTCCCTGCTCTGTTAAAATTCAGTGAGTTTTCAATTTTACTTCTAGTTCAGCTTGAGTTAAGGAAGATCAAACCCAAAAATTGCTCAAAAAATTTCATATGTATCTTGGCCTTAGAAACAGGGTATTGTACCCTGGTGGTTACTGTAAACAAAAAGTTAACCACTCAGATTGAGATGTCATGCAGAAGGTGACTCCTCCAGCAATGGCGTGACAGTCTGTTGTGTGGACCAGTGGATCACAGGATAAAGCCTTTCATCAATTTTACCTGCAGTTCCCAAATCTTCAGAATCTCCAATCCTAGTGTAAAGTAAACTGCATATTATGCAATCACAAACTGACAGGCAGAGAAAGTATAACCATAGGACACTTTTAAAAGTCAGTATAGACACCGTGGAGAAGAAGTCAGACATATGTTTATATGAAAAAATGACCCAGAAATCAAGAATTTAATTGCTGTCTAAGAATCAACCTCTCACTGAATTGTAGTGTCTCACATAATTGTGAAGGAGTTTCATACAAGTTGAAATCATTTATATAATACACCAGCTCTACAAATCCATGAAGTTTATGATAATTTATTCTGAGATATTTCATAAGCTCAATATTGTTATTATTATTATTTAAAAATTACAAGAATGTGATATAAAACAGCTGCCATCTCAAAGATCTGATCAAAAATGAATAAATGGATTTTATGATACTGAAAGAAGGCAAGAAAATTCTCCTTTTTGTGTTAGAACTTTGAGGACTTGTGAGAAGGCCCTATTTTGGATATGTCTCCATTCATGGCCATTTGGAGAAATGTTGCAGCTCCTGATCAATCAAGAACCCAGCAGAGTTTGCCCTGTCCTGAGGCATTGTTTTCCTTCAAAAGCTTTCCCTTGGGGCTTTAAGCGATACAATTTTTCTTCTGGATTGGTGACTGAATGCAGCAAGTTGTTATCCCAACCAAACAGCTTTGTTAGCTTTGTTTCAATCACAAGATCCAGGATTTGATGTGAAAGAGCAGCAAATGTGGTCTACCTCGAATTTTGCATGACTTTCAACACTGTCTCTCACAATGCTGTCATAGGTAAACTCAGGAATTGTGGACTGGATAAGTGGACAGTGGGATGAATTGAGACCTGGCTGAACAGCAGATCCCAGAGGGTCATAATCAGTGGCACGGGCTCTAGTTGGAGGCCTGTCACAAGTGGTGCCCCTCAAGGTTCAGTACTGGGCCCGGTACTGTTTCATTTATTCATCAATGACTTGGATGAAGGTCCAGATGCCTCCTCAGCAAGTTCATGGAGGAGTGGCCAATACCCTTGAGTGGTGTGCAGCCCTTCAAAGGACTTGGACAAGTTGGAGAGATGGGCAGAAAGGAATCATCTGAATTTCAAAACCAGCAAATTAAGGATCCTGTACCAGGGGAGGAATAAGTGCAGGCACCAGCACAGAAAAGCAGCTCTGCAGAGAAGGACCTGAGCCAGCAGTGCCCTTGTGGCCAAGAGGGCCAGTGGTACCCTGGGGTGTGTTAGGAAGGGCATTGCCAGCAGGTTGAGGGAGGTGATCCTGCCCCTCTGCTCAGCCCTGGTGAAGCTCATCTGGAGTGCTGTGTCCAGTTCTGGGCTCCTCAGTACAGGAGAGACATGGAGCTCCTGGGACAGGTCCAGAGGAGGGGGACAAAGATGATGAATGGACTGGAACATCTCTGTTATGAGACAGGCTGAGGGAGCTGGGCCTGTTCAGCCTTGAGAAGAGGCAACTGAGAGGGGACCCCATCAATGTCTGTCAGTGCCTGAAGGGAGGGTGGCAGGAGAATGGAGTCAGGCTCTGCTCAGTGGTGACAAGCAACAGGACAAGACTGTCCACTGCCAACCTATCATACTATCATACTACTGTCATAGCTCTTGCCATGTCTATACCAATATGAAAGATCATGGAATAAAACCTTTATGAAGGATTCAGATATTTCCATAAATTTATCCATTAACCCCATCAGGTAGGCTAAACAATATCAAATGTGCTTTGCAATTCTTTCTTTCAACCTGTCATGTTTAATAATTTGTTGTCTACTATGGCATATGAGATTTTCCAGAAGAACCTAAGGTTATACTGATGTCATTGACTGCAAAGTATTAATCTTAGTATTTACCCAATTTGTGGAATACAAATGTATCAACTGCGTAGCAATTAAAATTACACTGCTTAGACAATTTATAATGAGAAAGAAAAATCACATGTTCATATACTCAACTTTCTTTGTGCCAACACATTATCTTTGTCCCATTAAAGAGCTTTATGCCATCTGTACCATCTGTGATACCAGCTGGTACATTGGTCCAAAAATATTTCTTCAATTATAGTACACTGATTAGTTTTTATATAGATTCAATTGTAGCTTAACTGAATTTAAAAAATAAATTTATATTGGTTTTTTTTTCCACTTCTGTGATTTGATTTTGGTAATAAAAATTCTAAAACTTCCTGTTCTTTTCTCAAGATTTGAAGATTTTTATAGTTTGAAGCACATAAAATGAAGTAAAGAAATAGTTAAAATGAGGTTATAAATTAAATAAGTTAGGTAGTGACACCATGTTCAAAATGAGACACCAAACATTTCTAGCAAAAAACCAAATATTATGCTGTTATTATTTGTTATTCAAAAAGCACAGAATCAACTAAAAAATATTTTTCCCCAATATGTTCCTTCTAAACAAATACTATATTCACTAAAAAGGTAATTTTACAAAGCTAAAAGTTGAGTGATATTTTGTTTTCCTACATAAAGATTTAACTTATCAGAATAGGGTTATTTATATAAAGCAATTGAGTGAAATTCCTTCTACAATGAGATTTAATGGCAAGATTCTCATTCATTCCCAAGCCAAAATTCAGCATCACACAGTTAAGGGGAAGGTGTACATCATTCTGTACCCCTCAGCCCTTGTAATAGGGATGGATGCTTACATCCATCACATTACCCCTGCTTTTAAGCTGTACTACAAGCAAAGATCTGAGTTTTATGTTATGAATACTTCCCACACAGAAATTCTGGTATATATATTAATTACATAGGAAGTATACATCAAAAGAACTGTACCATGATCATAAATCCTAACAGCATTAGTTCAGCCCCTTTCTACATATGCATTGTGGTGCAACCTTTTAATGACATCATGATGTGTTTTAGTTTGAACAGGAGCTTCTTTTGATAATTTAATTCAAGGGTATTAGGTATTTACCAAATTCAAAACTTCACACTTTCCTCGTTTTGTGCCCCCCATAACTACTTATCAAACATTATTGAAAATCTGAACTGAAAAGAGACTTCTCTCTGATGTTCCTCACTGCAGTGTCTGAGTGCTTCAAAAACATTACTACATTTATATTCAAAATATCCTTATGAGATGAGAGGTTATTATTATACCTACTTTATGCAGAAGAGAGGCACAGTGAGATTAAGATCAAAGGTATTGACTAATTTGGGCACTTGGTAGGAAACTCATGGAAGCTCATTTTCACAATGCTTAATACACAGCCTTTCATATATGTTCAAAGCCTAGCTAGTAATGGTGCAAGTGCTCACTATTCTGCAAGTCAAACCCCAAAGATTCACTCAGGAAACAAGAAACACATAGTGTCAATACCTAAAATTTGTCATAACTGACTCCTTTCACGTCACATCAGGGGAGGTTTAAGTTAGATATCAGGATATGAGGAAAGGGTTTTCACCCAGAGGGTGCTTGGGCACTGGAGCAGGCTCCTCAGGGAAGGGGTCACAGCACAAAGCCGGCAGAGTTCAAGTGTTTGAACACTGGTGGGCACACAGTGTGTCATTCTTGGGGTGTCCTGCACAGGGCCAGGAGCTGGACTCGATGATCTTGATGGGTCCCTTCCAACTCAGCATATTCTATGATTCTATGACACAGGGGCTCTGTGGGAGAAGAAATCTGGTTCTCCAGGATAAATTAACCATATGGACCTCTTTTCTTTTTTGTATCCTATTTTGTTCACTATTTTCTAAATTGCTCACTCAACAACTATGGAATTGCACTGGTTTTGTACTAAAAGTAGAGGGGTTTCACACAAATTTACAGCTAGGAAAGAGATAAAGAGATAGCTGCAGTAAGTTACTATGTCCCCATATAATTCAAAACTAGAAGGAGATGGAGTAACTTCTGTGTTTTCTCACAGCAGAGAACATTGAGAATCAGAAACACAAGAATGGATTTTATGTTACTGTAGGGACATACTGTGCCGATTCATCCATCTAGGTTTGATTTTTCTCACTGGTCACTTTTCATCTCAGTTTCATCAGAAGTGGTGTGAATGAAAGGACTTAGTTTAAGCAGTGAAACTATCACAGGTTGGAAAGGGTAGCTCTTGTCAACAGAACAGTCTTCAGTTAAAAAAAATTACCTCTCAACCAGTAAAGATAAACACAAATGTGCAAAGATAAACATAGAGAAATTTATAACAGCTCAGCTGATAGCTGCTACAGTCAAGAGCTGTAGTATTTTTATGGCTTCAAATACATATATGCAGTAAGAATAACAATGAAGACAGATGTAGTGATGCTAATTATATTCAGAGGAACTTGATGATGGGAGCTGACAGAGGTTTAACTACAATGTATTCTGACTGGCAGTCCTTGCTGTTACATTCAATACTACTTGAACCTATGCACATGCTTAGGCCAGCAGGAGGTGATGAAACCAGTTTCACCTTACCCTAGACCTTGAGTTCTTGTATTGTCAGAATAGGTTTTCTCTACTGCTTAGAATGATAAGCCCAACCCTTTCAAAGTATCTTGCTTTTACAAGACCAAAGATAACACATATTAAATGATGTTTTAGAAAAGGACTTTCAGTATTACAGATAATAAAATTTTTCGACCTTTTTATCCATTATAATTTTCCTTTTCCCACCCTGTATAACAAAGAAATCAGGCTGGCCTCAAACATAGAGGGTGCAAAAAGCACACAGGTAGCTCAGTATTTCTTGCACCATTTTCTGTGACATATGTGAAGCCAAGTATGCCTTCTGCTTTCCTACACAGTATAGGCTTGCTGGCATTTGGCTGGGGTGATCTGGAAAATTCAGTTCCACTGTTGCCACATATGACTAATACTGTCATTGAGCCCACTAAACATTTAGATGGCTTGGTGAAAAACTTCACCTCCTTATTGACTTTTCATTAGTTTCTTGCATACAGAAAGGATGAGTAAGAAAGTTTAAGAACAACTGAGAACACATTTCTTTGCCAATAAGCTAATGCTACAGGGAGGAACAGCAGGGAGGTGCCAGCAGGACAGCATTACTGCAACAGTGAAAAGCCCCATATCCTCCCAGTTACCCCTGCTGGGCTGAAAGAAGGGCAAATCTATCCTATCAGAACTGTTGTGTGCCAGAACTACTGAGACCCCACTGCAGACTCCCATGGAAACAAGAATTTAAATTAAAGTGGGGGAGGGATAGCAGGAGCCAACAAAGCAACATGCAATTTTGTCATTTCCTACTGCTTTTCCCTCCTTTCTTTTGCCCTAACTTTTCATTTCTGAGATATGCTGGTTTTCCTTTCATTTTGATCTTTTGCGAAAAGCTTTCCAGCCATAATGATTCAGCATGATAAAAACAAAACAAAAAACCTTGATTTTGCATACTTCTTTTAAGAAGCTGCTTCTGTCAGCTACCTTGATCTGCAACAGAAGTGCACCTTCCAGTCACAGGATTTTTTCCAGGGACAGATGCTTGCAAATGCAGTTGTGTTATACTGCACTAATACCCAGTAAATTCGGTAAACAAAATGCAGATCTCACCAACCACCTCAACAAATTCAGTTCTTTATGAGCCATACCATTTAAAAAAAGACATTCAGAGGTCTCATTTAATCTGGAATACTATCAGTATATTTAGTCATTTAAATTGCTGGAATAATGCCCAGATGGAAAGTAGCAAGATATTTAAAGATTTATTCCATTTTCTAAGTATGCCATGAATATAGAAGTCCTTCCACTTAATCTAATATGCTTCTTTGGCCTATTAGTTTTAGATTGATAGAATGTTTTTAAATAAAAAATCAGCAGTTGGCAGACATGGTAAAAATCAAAGATACTGTAAGTACAGAGACCTAATAGGAATATATATTGGTTTCTCACAGGATATAATTAAGTTTCCAAAAGTAGCCAACCTCTACCATTTATTGTATTCCAAACCTTGCTATATTGCTAGAACTTGATTTTTAGGCAATACATTTTCAATAAATTAGCAACATTTCTCTTTTTTTTTTTTTTTTAATGGAACACTGACCTTTATGTAAAAATGAAGGACAATATGGGGAAACAAAATTAGACATCAGATTCTCCAATGGAGAGGTCAGAATTTCATAGCTTGCTTTCATCTTCAGAGAATATAATTTCTATATTGTAGTACAATAAATAGTTTTCAAATATCTGCATAATATTGAACGACTAACTCCAATTTTGCTAGAGAAACAAGAAGAATTAGAGAAAATTATATTTCTGGTATAACTAGCTGATTATAAAGCAGTTAATCAGCTATTCCTTACATTCTTCAGCCCAATTGAAGAAGATTATGTTTTAATAGTTTAAACTGACTGAACAATAAGTTATCATTGGTAAGTAGGATTAATGGTCTCCAAAAAAAAAAAAAATTCACTATGCAGAGTCCAGAGTGACATTCATGGAAAGGTTCCAGCCAGCTTGATGTTCCTCATGCTTTTTCTATGAAAAGAAAACACACATTTGTGGTGATTAATCAAAAACAAAATGGTTTATTAAAAGGATCTGTTCATAGCTCTTAATTAGAGCTAATTTAAAATTCTGCATTCCTAGGACACTTATGCAAACTGCTTCATGCTAATACTGGTCAGTAGGAAAAGAAAGAGACATGAAGAGCAAAGAAGTTCATGAGTTCAAGGTACTGCTCTGCAAATGCAAAATTTTAGGCAGCAACCTGCCATGAGTTAAGGCTTCATCTTCTAGCATCATGTCCCTCCTGATAAGGGCAACACCGGAATTAGAAAGGTAGAAATTGCAGGAGACCATAAAAATCCATTCTGATATGAAGGAAACAAACCTCCAAGAGAAAAGGAGAGACAGACCTTGTTGTGTAATGTTTATATATCCAGGGAAGCATAAAGGAGAAACTCCATGAAGTGATACACCCACATCTTTGGGTCTTATTTCTCAGGGGTTAATTGTGGAGCATGTTTTACCCTTTGAATGTCAAACCCTAAGGAAATCTGATTTCCACGGAATATCATTCTCCTTACATAACAGGCACATTCACTCTAAGGAGAACTGACTCCATAATCTGCATTTTGCAACTGGCTATCTTTGTATCAACCATCTCTAAAAACTTAGTTCTGGATAATACTTACTTTTATAGGCACTAATAACTGTTTCAAGGGCTCTAAAGATGCAGGTATGAATTCTCCCCAGACTGTGAACTAGTGGCTATTGCAAGAGTTCAGCCACTTTATTTTGAAGTTTGGAAATGCTTAAAAACCTTTTAAGTACAGAGTAAAGCAGCAAGATTTTTTGTAACAACTGTGGCCTCTAACAAATAATTTTAAAACTTTAAGAAGAATCAAAAGCTTCATAAGATACATGTTCATGGGGTGTTTCTTATAAGAAGTAAAGGAGAGTAGCTATTAAACTGTCTCAATCCAGAAATGATGTGACATAATTTTATATATACAAAAGTGTGTGTCAGAGCCTCACATTTTCATTAGCTACATGCAATACTCAGTTTAACAAGTCTCTACACAAATACACAGTAAAATTCCTTTTCAAAATATTAATCTGAAACGATTCTAAATTGTGAGAATCAATGTTTTTCCAATTCCCATTTTAATGTCCTGAAAGACAGCGAGAATTCCTAAATAGTACACCTTCCTGTTAATTTGTGACAGTAACTATTACTGCTGCCCTGAAGAGAGTATTAGAAGTCTTATTGAGATTGAGATCTCTCCGTGCTACAAATTTAAAAGAAAATTACGTTCACCAGGGAAAGCCTCTAATTTTATTGCCATGCTTTGTCTTTCAGAGTTAGCATTTGGCAAGAAGGGAACAAACTACAAGGTGCCTCTTTTTGCCAGGTAACTTAATACAAGCTCCTTTGTCTGAGATTATAAAGGGTGAACAGGCATTAGTGTAAAGCAAAAGAAAAAATATAAAAAAATAGATTATTACCACTCTCTTTTTTCTTAGCATTTTTAAAACAGCTTTTTCATACTCAGTAAATATATACAACTATATCTTTACTCTAATGTGAAGAATTATTTAGCTAAGAATAGAATCCTATACTGGTTTCAAGGAAAAATTGAAATAAATAAAAATGTCCACTTAACAACACTTTTACATTTAAATGGATTATATTCACATTTTTCATGCAGTTCATTAAGTTGAAAAACAATGTATATACAATGTATTCAATATTTGTTCAGAAGGTAAAACTTTTATAACAGAAAATAGATAATTTGCACAGAGGGGCACAAGGTATACGGCAACATGAAACCTTGATTTATTAGAGACAAATAAGATAACAATGCTAATTCACAGTTCATTGTAATTAAATAAATACACAAAGCAATATGGAGTAATGTTCATTAATTGTAAAAAGACACATTCAAAGACACAAAATGAATAAGCTTTTCGCCCTGGGTCTGTGTTCTGGGTAGCAAATTTACTTCAGAATAACATGTAGACCAAGAACAGCAGCATCAAATTCTAAAACATTTTAATAAATATTTCAAATTGATGAAGTGGGCTAAACATGGCTTGTTTTGAATTCCCAAGCAGATTTCTTTTTGCAGTTTTTACAAAATAAAGATTTCTGTATTGCCTAAAACTACTAAAGGTTCCATTTTTAAATGAATTTCTATGTTTGTGTTCAGAGCATAAAATCTCAGATATGTTAATCTCTTCTGTCATGAATATATGCAGTAATAGACTGCAAAGCCTCCTTTTTCAGCATTCAATAAATATTGCAAAGGGTTATGATCTAATTATTTACATGCTGAGCACCTAGAATGGAAAGGAGAAGTGGGTTTGGCAAGGGGACGCAGTTCTCAATCTCTCCACAATCTTCTCTCAGTCCCTTTCTCAATACCTATTTCTTTTTCTTCCCTCTTCCTCCCCCACCTCTTTTTTCCTCTTAGAGGCTTTCAGATTCAAAATTGCAAGCCATGTGAACTGCAGTTCCATAGGCACAGAGGAAAAATGTTTCCTAGTGCCCATAAAAAGGTCCTCCCGTGTAAATCTGTGATTTCAACAAAACCCAAACAATGCTCAGAGCATCTATGAGAAAGCTGAGGGGAAAGAAAACCACACATAAACTACAGGATGTAGTTTGAAATGACAGGAAATAAAAAATGGCACAGCTGACATGCCAAGAAAATTCCATTACTGGACAAGTTCAGATCTGAACTGTGTATCAGCCATGGTTTAGGAGAGGACAGTTAGTTAAGAGTAGCTATGGGATAAGGGAATGAAGTCAGGAGTATATGGTATTCCTGACACTGAATATTTATTATTTACTGTTTTTTTCTGACACTTTTATCTACACCATTTATTTCATATTTTTTTCCTGTAGGGAAGGTTACTTAGGACCAGGCAGATTTCAGGAACTATCACTCCATGCACAAGCAAACAAAAAAGATGTTTTTGCTACAGTAATCAAGTTAGGAAAAAACCATATTTCATGACTCATGATACTTTCTAATTAAGGCAGTTGAGGGCTTTGATAGTGGAATGCAAATCCTGTATGTAATCCTGATGTCATCACTTTTTACCTTACATGTTGTCTTCACCTCATGACTTCACTGCTCAAAAGAAAAGCACACATCAAGTAATGCTGAGAGACATTGGAAAAATATTTCAGTCCAAAGGACCTCTATCCTATATGAATAAATGTTTTTGTTAATTTTTAACAACTAGGGGAAAAGTTTTTCCATGGTCTTTGAGTGACCATGAGATGTGACTAGATTTCAAAGCAATGGCCAACTTATTTACATAGGACAAGCAAAGGCAAATTGGCCACAGAAGACAAACCACTACCCTGTTCACACAAAGTCCATATTTAAAAATCTCGTACTGACAATCTTCAGCATGAATTTTTTGAGCTATTTAAGGTCTGAGACAGTATGAAGTATCCTAGGCAGAGCAGAATTTTAACTAGCTCTGAAATAACTTGGTCTATTTTTTCCATACATACTTTGTCAAATGTACTGTTTGACAGGGAAAAAGACACACAATGATTGACAGCTTGAGATTATTCCTAAAGCACTCATACCTCAACTCATAAATATGTGATATGAGGAAACACAAACAATGTAAAAAACATAAATAAACAGTTGATCATGGATAATATTTTTAGCAGTATGAAATACAGAGTCAGCAGTACAATGCCTCCAAATTTATCTTCATGACAGACAACTTGTTGTCCTCTTAGTGTCTCTCATTTGCATTTTACAAAATCTGCAGCAAATGTATATTCATGGCATAGAATGTTTGTGAAAGACTCATAACTGGCCTAGGTTAGCTGAGGAGGGTGCCAGTTTAGTGAGGGAATACTGCAGGGCTGCCCATTTTTGAAATCGAGCGTTTTAAATTGAAAGTTTTTCAACACATCCTTTAAACTTGGGCTCAGTTTATTGCAGCATCAAGCTCTCACTGATGCATTCCTGGCACCGTCACAGTCTGTTCCTCTGGCCTCGATTACAAGATACCTGCTCTCTGAAACTACTGTCTGATGGAATTAGTCAAATTACTGAGCCTTCAGCATTGATTAAAATACTGGGTTTAGTGTGAAAACTTTTCCCATTGACAACCATGTTATTCCATTTACTTTTCTTTGAAATACAAGAAAGTGCTTTTTTTTTAAAATTCTCTTGATCATCCTTTTGAGGATGCACTCGTGCATTGAATCCATTCTGTTTAAATCCTATATCAAAAAGAATTGAGTATATTTATCTTTCCAGTACTTATGAAATAACATTCTTCTTATTCCCAGATTTTGAAACAGGACCAGCAGGAAGACATCCCCAGTGTGACGATATTCTAAAATTTTATCATAAGAGTGAAGATTTTCTATTCTGAATATAGAGTTAAATCATACAAACATTGCAGTAAATCAAATATTTATTTTCCTGCTCCAAATTCATAAATGGAAATGGTTTCTGAAAGAATACTTAATTCTATGAAGCTAAAGCATGTTGACAAACTCAGCTGCAAGATTATACAAATAAACTAAAACATGAAAAATGAATTGTAGAGGAGAAATAGTATCTGTTTTAAAATACTAAAAGAAAGATCAAATATCCATTACTTTCCAGCATTTCCAGCTGCAAACTGTTACAAGGGCAATGAGTTACCAAATAATCTGGCATTTAAAGCTATCATGATTTTTTTAGAAACATGAACAAAAAAATTCAGTTATTTTTTAAATACTAAACTGCAAGCCTCAACTGCCTAATGACTATTTTTATACCACTTTACCAGTGTAAGTCAGCTTAAGATAACCATTGGGGAATCTAATTCCTATAAAAGAACATCTAAGTGGGAATAAGACACCACAATATGATTTGCAAACCCACTCTTGTTCTTCCAAACAGAAAACAGTAGGTGTTGAGCAGGCAGCTCTGCGGCCACATGCTCTTAGCTCCTACAGCACTGCCATGAGTACCAGGGATGCTCTACCACTGCAGTCCAACAAAACCTATTGGGCCAGTGAGGTCACCTTGGACAGCAGCACAGCACTGAAAAAAGTACCTCAGAATGTCTGTCTTCTTGATCCTGATAAATATTCAAATCCTCTTGTAAAGGTATCCTTATGGGAATATGCTTTCTATCATTTGGTACTACATAAAGCAAAAATAATGGCTTCGTTTTGAGTTAATTATGTGTCAGATTCTGATTTTGTCTCTGCCAGAGTGGAACTGAACCCGATTTTACAGTGATTCATCTGTCTGCTAATTCACTTTACCAAAATAAAATAAATCCTTAATTCTATCATCACCTATTGACTGTTTTAAGACCCTTTTTGGAGGTGTAAATTATTATCCAGTTTGAAGGTATTGAGGAATCAGACCTATTCACTTCAATGCAATTTACTTTAGATTCACCCATCATTTCTAGAGAAGTGATTGCTTCAAGCTACTGAGATTGATGACAAATAATCCAGTCAAAAAAATTCTAAAACTTCGCCTGAAAAGAAGGATGACTGTTCTGAAAGAGTTACAGAAAACCTATTTTTGCCTCATTAGCTCCAGTAACAATACCAAAAAAAAAAAAAAAATAAAGCACAGCAAATAATAGGTACAACCTGATACAATAATAGGAAATCAAACATGTATTTAGCAAACCATAATATGCATGTGATTAAAGCAGCCATTTGTTGAAAAAATTAACTTAAACCTTTAAAAATGAGTGGCTGAGAAGAGCTAAATTTTTATGCTTACATTAAAAGGCATATAAAGCACTTATTTACTTGAGCAATGCACAGATCAGTGCAGTTTAAAACCAGAGGTAGGTCATATTTAACTAGAACATTGTTTCTAAAAGCTGGAACTAAGCTACTAGAGCATAGCCTTTAAAGTGAATGTGTAAATAAAGCAACATATCGCACACTCAGGTTATGGTGACTTAGCTCTTCATGACAAAGCAATGTCATGCATTTCTTTTCATTCTGTTTGACACAAATTGGATATAGTGAAGACCTAGTTTGGGGTTTGTTTGTTTCTGTCATAAACTGTGTACAAGAGAATGAAAAACACTGCCAAAATGCAAAAGAATTGTTTGGGGCAGTGTTTTTTCTTCTGTTTTTACATAATATTGCAAAGTACAAACACAATGGTAAAAAGAGGAATCTGGTGAATAAAATTCTTAACTGTTTGTATGTTCCTGAGGGAAATAATGTGAAGCAGATTAACCATCAATTCAAGACAGTTGCTGTTTAATTTATTATTCATAAAAGAGTTCAACTTTCAACGGTGAGATATTTCACAGCCAACTTCAAATTTAAAAAAGAAGCATTTCTTTCAGAATTTATTAATAAATTCAGTACATAACATCATTATGTATAAATGTGACAGAATGTTACCTTTCTCCATTTCCTCAAAGACAAAGGGATTGATCATGTAATTTCCATGCAAATATACTCTGACAACAATGAAAGGTTTTACTCATCAAAACAGAATTTTGGGTTGGGCCCTGATAAATTGATACATCTAATTGATGGGATTTTTCATTTACTCGTTTATCTTCTGACTGAAGGATTTTTTTTCTGCAGACCATGTATTTTTATGTGCTGCAAAACGAATACTCATGCAGTACAATTATTTTTATCACATTATGATAAAGCACCTCAATCAAAGCTGTACCATTTTTGATCTCTTTGCACAATAGACTTAAGACAGCAGAGACTTTTTGTACCTGTAACTTGACTGATGTTAAATTCAGTAATAACATTGTATCAAAAATTCAGAATTCTTGGAAGGAAAAAAATTTCTCCTACACTAAAATTTTCAATAGAAAAGGTACCTTTAGAGCTCAAACTTTTCCAGGCAAAAATTCGCTTTATCAAGCAGCAATTCCTAAGCATTTTCTTACAGCTTGCAGGCTTCTGAGGATACTGTTGCAAATCTTCATTCTCTTCATGTGTTTTCTTCTCAGGAGCTAACACTTCCATCCTAAACAAAAACTTAACCTTTAGTTTTCCTGCAGGATATATACACAACTTAAATCCAAAGACTATGGGTAAGGGAGATGGGGGGAGAAGAGAGGAGATGGGCTGGGGATAAAGGGAGAATATTTAGAATTTAATTAACCATTCTCAGCTCATTCATTCCTAGTATTAATTAAGTGGAATTAGTGTATTAATAGTCCTTTGATTTTCATTATTTATCTGGAACATTAATGTATCTGTAAAATATACAGATGGGGTAAAATCATATTTTATCTATTATTTTTTAAAACTTTGATTTTAACTTAAATGATAAAAAATATGTAATAACTCTAGATGGTAAATAAATATTTACCTCTTACCTTAGTCAGTTGCTTAGGTAAAGGAAATAATGTAATCCTCTACGCATGAACCTATTATCCTTCCTATCTTAGCTTGCCTGACATCAGTGTCATAGAGGAGAGCTGCATTCCTCTAGCTGTTACTGAAAGACAGCTGCTCTACCCAGAAAAGATGAATAGTTGGGATTCTGTGCTGCCTTAATGCCACTGTCACTCAAATGCAGAAAAGCAGCTGAGCCACTTAAAGCCAGTGGCACGCTTGGGGACCATTTCTGTACACTACCCTCATCACAGAGGCACACCAATAAACTCCTACACGGCATTATTTTCCTTTGCAGGCTGACACTTCGAGGAAGCCAGAGGCCGATAGCAGCAACCAGCACTGACTAGGACCTAACCAAAGCTCTGCTCTGTGGCTACAAATCGAAGAAAAGGAACCTACCCAGCGTTCCAGGGCTTTGGTGCTACTCCAAGGTCAGGCAGGAGTCCTCAGCAGCGTTCCTGTCTGCTCTTCAGCGAGCTCCAGCCGGAGGTGCTGAGGAGATGGCTGCTGCTGAGGACAGACCCACCCTGCCAGCCGCAGCAGCCCTTGCCAAGCAGCCATGGACTGCACCAGGGGAGCCCTCTGATTACAAACAGAAGCTGTGCCCAGACTGTGGCAGGACACCAAAGTGGCCCCTTTTTCACTCCCCTCTTTTTCCCCTCACACTGTGCTCTCACACACAGTCCGATTCCTAAAGGCAATAGGTAGGAAAGAGTCAAAGGAAAAAAAAAAAATTGGCACTGTACACACCAGAGTTTGATAAACAAAGCTGACTTTTCAATTGTAACCTACTGCTTCCTAGAGAAAGCAAGCATAATGGAACACAGCACCTCACTGCCTTCACTTCCATCAGGAGTTCCTACTGATTATGCAAAACAACCAAAGGATGCAAAGGAACAAGTATCCACTTTCTGCAATTTATTTTTTATAAGATACTGGAACTCAAAGTTTTTTTAATCAGTCAGCTTCCCTTTGAACTGAATTATGCCATGCCAATTACATACATTTGCAACTTTTATGTTTGTGAAGTTTCCTGTGGACATTTGAACTATAGCTTAAGTATGTTGCTTCGTGCAAAATGTTACATGCAAAACCCCATACCTATCTATAACAACTGGAGACATCTCAGGTCTATCCCCACAGGCAAGGTCAATAATTCTACCTCTGGAAACAGCCTATCAATCAGCTGTAAGAAAAAAGCTGTCAGTAAATTCTGCCCATAACAACAGAGAGGCATTTGCCTTAACAACCGATTTTTAGGCTGCCAAAGTAAAAGGAAGCACTCCCATTCAAATTCACATCTAGGAACATACTTCAGGCCCATTGCTACTTAGAACTGCACAACACTTGAATTTGCACTGTTGGAACAATACTTGCTGGTATAAGGTCCTTTGAGTCCTTAGCATGACACAGCACTCCAGACACAGCTGTATTTCCATCACAAATCACTACCAAAGTAAGCTGAATTTCAATATGATAACAGAGTTTCTGAAACTTCTGAAACTTCAGCAGAAAAATTTCTTCCAGTTTAAGCATATTTCACAGGTCTTTTATCTTATATCTTTCAAAACTGGCGTTCTGCGAATAAATATTAATTTTAAATTTGTGTTTACTGTGCTAAGAAATACATTTTCACCACGCAATATTCAGTCTGGACTTCCAGATGATTACTGGAACAGAATTTTGATTTGTGAGAACAAAACATGAGTGTTAGTTATTACACTGAAACAATAGTTTTTTTAAAAGATAATGCTGTCAACTATTCCTACATCCCATTTTTGAATGACATTAATGTACTCTAGAAACTAGATTTCATCCCTTTGAACACTGGAGGTTCTCTTTGGATCAGTCTGTGCAAGGCCTCTGCAGAAAGTCACCCATCTTCTCTGGTGGAACGCATCTATATTGCTGCTGTCCAGTGTAAGGACAGAACCACCCCTATGCCCATGAGCACAGGAATATAGCACCATGTAATATAGCTCCAAAAAGCTAAAACTTGAAAACATTGTTAACATAATTCAAGTTCAAGTTTCCTGGATATAAACCTTCAGAGAAACTGCCTGCCCATGTAACAGTCAGCTATAAAATCCTTGATGTTCCAGCTCAAAGGCCAGCTCTCACAACACATTGTCGTACTTCCCAGAGGGCCTCATCTCAGAGATTCATTAATCCAGAGGGAGTGTGAATGGGGAACCAGACACAGGAGAAGAGACAAGCCTCTGGGAAAATGGTTCCCATGATGGGATAATAAACAGGAATGTGTACTGCCTAGGCATGGAGCAACTGTTCACATGCAATGGGAGAGAGCTATTGGATATGCTCCCACATTACTATTTGAATAAAATCTTCAGGAGGCACAAGAATACAGAGGAGTTTTGCCAGAGATGGGATGTACAAATGCTGAAATTTGGTAACACTGCTCAAGAGGGAATGGATTGGTAGAATCCTTCCTGAAATCTTTATGGTTTGCTCCTATGCACCTGAAAAACATGTCTTATTTGCCACAGATATGAAGAGATTCACTTGAGATAAATCTCTAGAAAGATGTATTTTTTCTAAAACTGGTTCAGAAGACGTCAAGATGTTCAGATTGCACTGTATCTGTTTCCTTACTTCAAACCTTAATCAAGTCCACAGCAATTTTCTTCTATAACAGAAGTATACATGAATCAGATGTTCTGTGCAGTACTAATCATCATTCTATAATTTTGTAGTGAGTTAAAATAAGCTTAAGCTGTAGAACACTAAATTTCAAGATACCACTGATTTTTTTCAAACAAATGATGCTGTACTTCATATAATCATAATAATGATTTAGAAAAGTAATTAACATCATGCTTCTGAAACTGTGCATTTGATTTACCTCCTCCTCTTCAGATCCTGTACTCTGACTTTGAGGAAAGGAAATGGATTGACAGTGAATTTACAAACCCAAGGACTGTAAAAATATATTACACATATTGTTAGAGAAAAAGTGGTCATATTGTAAGTAACATGAGAAAAGCATGTGTGAAAAGTGTATAAATCCAGGCTGCACAGGATCCTTCCTTTCCCAAAATACACTTAATCATTTCATAATTTAGGTGAATTGAAAAAGGAATTTAAAGAGCACTCTACAGAACCAGCGCAACTTCAGGATCTGGGAATGGGGAGATCTTTCAACTGGGAGTGAGGTCAGAAAGAAAATAAACAGACCTATGCACTAGTGGGAGTACCAACAACAAGACAAATGTGGAGCAATAATCTGCAAAAAACCTGAAATACCTCTGGTCTGGGCCCTTACATGTTACCGCAGCAGTAACCAAGACCCTGAACTCTTCCAGAGCACATGCAAGTTAGGAAAGGCAGCTGTTTACTGCAGCTGTAACAGTGCACAGAGACAGGCACTGCCTAAACAAAGCAGGTTTTCATTATTTCATGTTATTGGATTTTATCTATAATCAATTACACCCAAAAGTAAAGCTGGGTTTTTTTGTATATATTTTTTTATTTCCTATTGATTGTTAAACAACTATTTTCATGGGTGATCTAAATCATACAAGCTAAAAACTCCAGAGAGTCACAAGCTGATGAATCATATCAGGTTTGTGTGATGCCACATAGCTACAGATATTTTGAGCAATACTTACTTGAACTACTAGGAAATGTCTTCTAGCTGGGCGTAAGTAGACATGGGTGTATGAAGGTTGTCTTAATATTGCTTGATCAGATTTGATCCTTGGAAAAATGAAACTGAACTTTATATGAATTCATGGAAAACTGTATAATACTTCCCTCAATAATGAAATAGTAGCTCAAAAGAGCAGGGGCATCATTATAGAGTGAGAAATACCTCAGGAATATTCAAGATGAAACAGTCAAAACTGGCATCTATATGGGACTTGGGGGGAATCTTTACAGAACTGTCTAGTTGCATTAGCTGACTACTCTAGCACAAGTATTTCAAGAAGTTTCACTGATGACTATAAAGAAATTGTTTAACTTCAACAAAGCTAGATTAAACCAGTGATGTCTGCTGAAAACTTTGGGCCACTAGAGATTGCAGCTGTAAGTTGTGAAATGAATACTGAAAAATAGGGCAAGCTCACAGAATCCAGTTCTGGATGAATGTGTGGGTGACTGCTGACATATTAAGGAACATTACAATGAGATGCTTCAGAGAAAAAGCAGCATTTGCTTTGATTTTGTTTTTCTCAGCAGAGGGAAGTTTCAATAGTATTTTATGATACCTGATTTTGGTAGATAAAGGAAAGAATTTGTGAGTGGAAAGGAAAATTTCATTTTCTTTCTGTAGAATGAAAAATGGAATAGAAAAAGATATCAGCAAAAATATTTAGCTATTTATTTACCCCAACTGTATACTGCTCTCTAAGGTTTTGCTGTTGCATTAACTTGAACTTTTTTACATATTTTTATCCTTTTCATCATTTGTCTCTTTATTAAAAAAAAAAAGAAAGGCAGTTGGATAAATACTAGGTAACAAAAGCTTCCTGTATGCTTCAATATTGACTAAAATTTGGAGTTCTACTTTTGCCCAGAGAAAACAGGTAAATTTCAATTTGTCTAGAACACAGGGGAGAATTGAGCACTGCTTGTCTCTCTGGAAAGTCTGTGGGAAGCATTTGAAAATACTACACAAGTAGTATTTTCTACACAAGAGTGGGAAACCCCTCTTTGTTTTTTTTCTCATCTCATAAAAGTCACCATCTTTCATATATAAAATTTCTACAGGTCTTGCCTGTTCATGCACAGTGAATGTCTGTATTGTAAATGAGGAGAATAGAAAAGAAATAGGAATAGTAGGGCAGGCTGCTCCAGAATTCCTTTGGGTTTTTTTTTATCTCTGAACATTTTGCTGGGACAACACATGTTAATAATTTATTTCAGGTTGTATTCAGCTGGTCTGGCTTAGAAGGAAAACATCTGTGTTCACACATGCTACCTCACAGTGCTGTGTGGGTCACAGAACACCTGGTGATACCTGCAACAACGAACTGACTGCATCAAGAACAATGAGCAACATAACCAAGAGCAAACGTGGGTGGGTGGGAAATTCAGAGAGCTCCTTTGCTGTGCCAGAGGAATTTCATGTCATAATGAGCCCTCTTGGTGTTATAGGTATATAGGGTTGAGCTCTCATTGGATGATTCAGTAGCCACACTAAACTGAGAGAAAAGGTTTACCTCCTGTCAGATAAAGTTGATATGAGACATGACAGTGACTGTGATATGAGTAGAAAGGGTTTTAATGTTAATCCACTGTTAATGGTAATTAAAATATTCTTGCTTGCTATTAGCAGTTCTCCAGAGTGCATATGTCTACTCCACTTGGTTAAAGTGGCAGGGAGTTTTAGATATTCAGTGTTAATAAATATTTCTCAGCAAAGAGAAACATAATCTATTTACTGGTGAAAAATTAGAGTTTTATAGCTGCCAAGAAGCTTTCTTGTCAACATGTCAAAGACTGAATTCTTACAAGACTTGTTACAGGTACAGAGTAACATTTCATTTTCCAAAATTACAGGAGGAAACTGGATTAATGGAAGGGCATAAATGGATATGCAAGCCCTAAGAAGTTTTTTAGTTATTTCTGAAAGTTTTTTCATAGGTAACTTAGCAAATTTGAACAATTGCATGCCATTGCTATGAAAGGCAATGATGCGAAGAAAATTTTTTTTTAAAGACTATTCAGTAAAATCACGTAGCTGAGAAAACTATCAGAAAACTACCTGGGTTGGGTATTCCAAAGCTGAAAAGGTCCATCCTCTGCCACTGAGAGGGACTCAGGCAGAGGGAGGGACAACTCCAGCAAGGCAAATGTGCCAGGACTGATCCATTTTCTTTGTGAGAATGGTACGTTCTGATACTTAAAAAGGGTAGCATTCTACCAGAAAATGCCATCAAAGTCATAGCTCATGAAGAATTAATGAGTCCATTGGACTGTTTAAATTCCTAAACAAAGATTTTTTATCTCAGAATCACATATCCAAGACCCATATCATTCCATACAAATAGATACTTCTTTTTTCTACATCTGTATATCATCGTGCTTCAACAAGAAAAACTCCTACTTTCCAAGTCTGAAAACAGAAACGGATGAGAATAAAGCTTTATGAGACTTATGAAATAATGTTTTCTGTACCAAAAATAGTATCATAAGAGTTTATGTGATGTCTCTTTATGAGATTTATGAAATAATGTTTTCTGTACCAGAAATAGTATCATAAGAGTATATGAAATAATGTTTTCTGTACCAGAAATAGTATCATAAGAGTAAAGAAGACTTTGGGAAGGACAGACAAAAAGTAGAGGAAATGAATACAAGTAGATTACTGGATTAACTTTTGTAAACCTATGGAAATAACAACAAATTCTAAAGAGAAAGTTCCACTAGAACTTGTTGGAAATTATTTGCTCTTGGTTTAAATTGTTATTTTTACAGGTTTTACAAGTAACTGTATTTATCAGTAGCAGTATTAATAATATTTTGTGTTTTATAGTAATGATAAAATTGTAAACACTGTTCTCTAATATAGAAGGCATATTTGCTTTGCTTCGTAACAGTAAGAGGTATTCCTTTTTATACTGGTCTCAAGCTTATTATATGGACTAGATACACTCCCTTCCTGCTACTGCCTTTACTTCATTTATGACTCTACATCTATTGTCAAAATAGATATTGCCAAAAACATTGACATAAATAGCAGAAGACTCCCAGTTAACACATAACTATCAGAACTCCATTTCAGATGATCACAGCTTTGGAAAGTGCTTCATTTTACTTTTACTCAGACTCCTAATAGCCCAATAGACCAACAGTTGTCAAAATATCCCTAGAAACAAACTGCAATTTCCTTTCTCTGTGCATCTTTATCATTTATACCTAAAGAAACATGAAACAAGATGATCCTTATTTTTTGGCACAGAGTTTCCAAAAAGCAGTAAGAATAAATTTGTATAGGACACATAAACAATCATTCTTTTTTCCATACGTATAGATCACCCAGTACAGGACAGAGAAATTATGTTCAATTCTCACATATCCATTTAACAATTTTTTTTATAATGCCATAGAATTAAGAACATATGCAGTAAACCTCACAGGGATTGTGACTTATTTATGAACATCTAAGTAGTTTTGGAAGTAGTGAAAAACACTTACTATTAGCACAGCACTGGTAACAGGAAAGGGCTCGCTACCATCAACTCCCATCCCAAAAAAAGTTGCTTATCAGAGACTGACCTGCAGATGGGGCAGCACTAACAAATTAAGCTAATTGAACAACAGCAAAACATTTCCATGACCCCTTTTTTTTTACCTCCTTGTTTATAGAAACAATTTATTAGTAGACTCTGAAATTATTATTTCTACTGTATGCTCTCCTTAATCTGAGGTATTTTCAAACATAAACAGCTTAGAATAAGAAAATGTTATAATAAATCGACAAAATTTGTTCCTTACTGCTACAAAGCAATCATTGCTGTCTTTTATTCACTGAAGAACAGGAACAAAATCTGAATGATTTCAAATGCTATAATGCCATGTTGATAGATACAGTCCTTTAAATGGTTAAAGAAGAGAGAGGAAAAGGGGTGCAGCTGAGCAACTAATAGGCTTGCTGAAATGAGAAGTTTATAAAAATTTATTTGACCATGAGAAGTATTTATCCAAATTATGATCACTGAAGAAGGAGCTAGAGGAACTAGAAGAATGCTACTGCACAATATGCTTGGGAAGAGAAGCCAAAAAGGTCTGATATTTCGTTTTGGTGTTGAATAAAATTGATTATAAACCAGGAGAAGTTTTATGATTTCATATTTCAGTAGAACATAACTCATACATTTCCCCCAAAAAGACACAGAAGCCTCATTTACCAGAGACATATACATTGCTTGGAGACACTATCCATGAATCAGTATGAACATATTTGTCACTTGGATCCCTGATGAAGTATCAGCTAAACATTTAAATGATCTTCCATATCCATAGAAAACAATGCAGACTAGATACAAACCTGCATTTTTAGGCTGACACATAATTTTGTACTAAACAAAATCACGTTGAAAATTATAATCTCATTAACTTCATGCTTGTTACCCTATGATCAGTAAAATAATGATAAACATCTCAGAGAAAACAAAATTTAAGATAAAAGAAAAGGTATTTCCAGATAGAATTTAAAGCTGTGTTCATTTGGATATATATGCAAAGACAACAAAGTTATGAAGAAGATTAAGTAAAAATACTGGAAATTTCTGAATTTTAATTCAGTCTTTTCTATGTTCTTATAAAATTTTATTCTTATTAAACTCTTTGCAAATAATTTGTATTTTCCTCGATACAAATAGCCTCAAAGATTGAACAGAGGTTGAGAGAATATAAATTCAGAATATAATCAACTGCACTACATTGAACTCACGTCATTAACACATGATTTTGTGATATGCTGAGCATTTCCAGCTCTTACAGTGGATAGGAGACTCATGTAGCATCCAGCTATTTCCAAGATCAGACTCAGGTGATTATCATACACTGAAAAATTATCATTTGAAACTGTTTTATCTTTTTTCCATCTATGCTTTCTTCCTCAATGGTCCTGGAATGAGACCAAAAATGATAGCACATTAAAATTCACATTGTGGTAAGATGAGATGAACCCAGGAAGCAGAAAAAATGCTGGCAAGCAAGGAAGTTATTTATTATTTAAAAATGTAATAGGAGGAGCCTTTTAATGCAATCTTTTGGGTGACTACATTCTATATACAGTATAATCACATTAACATTTAGTAAGTTAAATTACTAAGTGACTTGTTTTTGCTGCCTCATGTCAGTAATTTACCTGAATTATTTTATCTGTTAACAGATAAAACTGTTAACTGTTTATCTGTTAACAGTTAAAACTGCCCCTTCAGAAACATGCAGTAGCTTTCTCTACTTCCAGGGCTGTCCAACAATGTTTAGCCTTCACTACATTAGACAACATGAACAGTGGTCAAAAATAGTTGCATGTGCCATGGCCATTAAGAAAAGCACTCCAGTTGTTTCTAAAAATCTACAGGCCAAGCTGATCAATTCTTGCAATTTAGGTTCAAGCTGAACCAGCATCAGGTAGGCTGAGTGCCCCCACCACTAACCATTTGGGCCACCCATAGAATTTAAAATGATTACTTTATAAAGATTTAGTGTGTGTTGTGAGTGTGCCTGGAAGCAATGGGAACTTCTAAATGCTTGGTATAATAGGAGAGAACAATAAGGCAGTTAGTTAGAAAAACTTCTAGTTGTAGTGTCTTTTGTGGCTGCAGTTTCTCAGAGAAAATGAACTGAAAACACACAAAAGGAGTTACCAAACAAATAAAACTACATTTAAAAAGACAGCTTTACTCAGTAATTAGCACACAGAATATCAGCAGCGAAAGAAAGACCCTTTAATAGCCAGGCTCTAGCCATTGATTTTCTACAAGAGCCTAATGATCCTCATGTGCACTAAATGTGTGGATAAAATTGTGCCATAGGAGCTAGGGGCTCCTCATCCATTTATTAATCCCCACCTCCAAAACACACATAAGAATTTTTTTTTTTAATTTCAGTACAGAAACACTGTCTTACATGCTTATGTAAGTGTACACTTATGCACTTACATAAATGCACTTATACACTTGCATAAGACTGTATTTTCATACTTCTAGCTACCTAAAATTTCCTCCAGGGCACAGGGTAACCAAACTGTACATCACAGACTCTCTACAGTTGCCAGCACTTTCCAGAATTCCCATAACTGGAACACCTGAGAGCATTTCCTTCCTGAAAATAATCTTGAAATATTGAAACAGAACTTTTCATTACAGAAAGAACTTTATCAGCATGGGCCCTAATCTAGGGATACATTTACAAAAGATCGCGTCAGGGAAAAGCTGATTATTGTATTGCTTGGAGGGGCAAAAACCAGCTTTTTCAAAGTGGTTTAGCAGGTCAGCACTATTTAAAATTGAAAGATTGTAATTCGTGAGTATTCAAGGCATGGTGCTACCTTTGATTATGATCTGTCAACATTTGTTAAATGCCTGTCCAGGCAGAGCAGTGACAGTGTATTTACAGTGTTACAGTGAAATCCTCACAGGGAACAGTGATACAGGGTACTCAGAAACTACAGAAACAGATTCATCAACAGCATGCCTTATTCTAACACTTCCAGGTGACAGAAAGCACTCTGCAAACTTCCACCACTACCTGTCATAAAATCAAAGTTGTCACTTCCTAGTGAGCTAGTAAACTCTCAGGAATCTCCATATTGTGTTGTTACTGCAGAGTAGTACTGTAAGAAAAAAATAAAAAAGCTGTAATTTAATAGCCTCACACTTTTGCCATGCAGCAGATTACATATAAATTGGAAGACATATTCAAAAAACAATGAGAAGTCTCATTTTTATCTATATTTATTAAATGAGAGAAAACTCAGCAATTTCTCATAGTTAATGAACAAGAACTACCATTTCTCTTTTTCCTCTTTAGGCAAATACATACATAAAACAAAATCACATTTCAAAAAGCGAGTCTGGAGTTAGACTATGCCAATAAAGGATGAAAAAACCATGAAATTTCATGTATTCCTCTAGTGTTTACGAAGGCAGTATAGCTGGAGACTGTTCATCTTGGACGAATTGTAATAAACTTTATATCCAGTAACTGCACATTTTGACAGCTGAGTAGCAAACACTTCATTTTTTATTAACCCAAGGAGCCTGAGAAGATACCAGGGAGTTACAACTGTTACCTGTCTTAGACATGGGTATTTTTGCGTGTCCTCTCAATCAAGTGACATAAAGATGTCTGACACAGTACCTTAGCTACATGCTCTCTTGTCACTAGTGTGATCCATGGCAGGGGGCTTGGAATTAGATGATCTTTAGGATCCCTTCCAACCCAGACCACTCAATTATTCTATGACATCCACCATGCAGCTTTCACATCTTTCAGCTATGTCTCTGCTCTTTAGTTTCACTGTATCTTAGGTAAGATGTTATTAAATGGGTGGTAGGGGTCACTCATTAATGAGAACACACCTATGAATGAAGAAGGGACTGGCTCTTGGGCCAACTTATCAATTATTTTACCAGCAATTTAAAAGATGCTATTAATTGCTGATATGGACAAATACAAAGATTGATGAATAAATAACCAGAAGGACATTTTATTGTTATAGGATAAACTCAGCAATTTTTTTTGAGTTCAGTAAAATGCAAAACCACATTTCTAGGAGCAAAGAATAAAGAGACTTTATCTTTGTTCAAACACAAAAACCCCTCAACCCCTCAGATGAGCATTCTGGTTTAGAGTGCAAACTTCCAAAGAGATCAGAAAACAGAGGAGTAGCTTCAAAGAATGACTGCAAAGTAAAGGGAGTAAAGGGATTACTACATCTCTGTGAAGACACTCATCAGTGGCAAAGAGATCGGAATATGGAAAACTTTTGAGGCTGATGAACACGAAGCAATTATGATTGAAAAGTTAAAAAACTCAAGCTAGACAAATCTGGAAAATAAGTTAAAATTTTAAAGCAATTCAATATGTGTTGGGATCCCTTTATTGGTTCATTTTATTAAAAATGATAATCATATTTGAAATACAAATCATGATCCAATAACTGTGAAAAGACCTTTGCTTGAAGAATGTCAGCTTGGAAGATTACTGTGATCATCTCTGGATTTAAAAAAAATGCTCTTTTGTGCAGATTAAAGGAAAGAGCACTATGTTGTTCTCTCATTTCACAGGTTGTTTGCAGGGTAACCTTCATTATCATAAAAAGCTGCAAATATAAGTGTAAAAACAGGAATATAGAACACAGCTCTATACAGCAATCCTATCAGATTTTCTGGCAAATTCAAGAGGCCACAACAATGCTTCTAACACCACCTAAATTCTAGCAGGTGAGTTCAAGATTAATCAGTTTCTTTCGGATGAAGTAATTTTTCTGCATTTGCCTATGTTGTCCTTCAGCACAGAAGACTGTCAGAGCTCCACACATATCTGTATGTAATCAGATGATTATAATTTAGCACTTTGTTAAATGCCCAAGTGATTAAAACACGTGAATAATTGACGGGATTCCTAATGGAATAATTACAATAATGTTCTCTAGTATATCCCTATTTTCATAGCTTTAGGCAATATCAAGTGGTTCAAATTAATAAATCATCTCATAGATCGGATGATTTTCTAGGACCTACAGTTCAGCCCTTGCAGCTATTGGTTAGGAAGGAAGCCATAAACAGTGCAAATAATAATGAGATTTTTGACCTTCCATTGTCATGTAAATTGATGTGTGCCTGGCATAAGCAGACTTCGCATCTAAACTCAAAAGCTTTCACCTTTGTCATTTTCCCCATCTTGTAATTGGATGTGTTAACTCTAAAAGGGACTAAAATAGAAGAGCAAAAGCAGGGAACAGTTAGGAAGAAATGAATATTCTTTTTCAAAAAAAATATACACATACCGAGTTCCTGTAAAAGAAAAAATATTAAATACTTTACAGGAAATGAAGATGCATACAACATGCCGACAATTAATGTATAGAGAAGTATAGTACAGGTTTATATACCCAGTACCTAGCTTTTCAGATTGTAAAAATCAAGTCAAATTAATGAGAAATAGACATTTATACCACTTACTTGACTTTTTTCTTTCAAGCTTTGCCTCTGATATCTTCCTCCCTCCCTCCCTCCCTTCNTATATTTCATTCATTTCTGAGTGAGTACCCCAGGTATTAATTTCTGGCAGTACTGAGTACCTAGGGTCCGCCAGCTGGAGCCACTTCTCTCATATACTATATAATGGTCAAGCAAAACAATGCTAATTTATCTTTTGCAATGATGACTGAGCAAATTTTAACTGCAGAGTTGAGCAAGATATACAGAGTTGGTTAAGCACCATTATTGTCCCATACTAGAGATCAGAAAACTAGAGATCAAATTAAGTGACTGACTTAGAAATATCGCCAGACTTGGAGGGACAACAGCAAGCAAAGAAAAACGCTAAATATGTGCATTGGTAATAATAAAAAAGAAGGTCCTACGAGGTGTGGCCCATGCCCCTGAGAGGGTGACCACAGCAGCACTCGGTGTGTTCAGGACAGTGTGCATGTCCGAATCACCAGCAGAGGGATGCCACACACTGACACCGACAGGCATGGGGATACTGCTGCATGCTGCAGTACAATGCAGAGATGTCTATCTATCTGTACGTATTAAACAATAACACAGAAATTATTGCAATATAAAAAGGAAAATGAAACTCCTGACTGTGATTCTGTAATGAGGGATGAAGATTGAAATGAATACAGGAAGAAGACGGAGAAGGAGGGGGAAAGGAGAAAAAACATTGCTGCATTAGGTTCTTCCATACCATACCTTTCTTTTTAAAATGAAAATTCTATTTGCAATGCAATGCCAATGCTGAAAATAAGACCTACAGTTTCAGGACACATGGCATTATCAGATTTCTTTTTTAATTTCCCCATATAAAAATACTGATAAATGGGAACACTACCAGTCCAGGTAAGTAATGCCACAATGCCCCAAACTCTCTTCTCTCATTGCTTATCATCCAAGAAGAGAAATACTAAGGGTTCAGCACATATTTTGTGATATTAGCACTTTGCAGAAGGATGAAGGCATGACTTAGCATCCAGATACTTCTCACAGACCTAATTCTGTACCACATTAGTATTGCTAAGTATTCTGTGAAGTTCTGATTACTTAGGATAGTTAAGTACCATGGCATTAACTATAATAACTTGATCATTATCACAAACAAATTCTAATTTAGGTGAATTTGTATGACTTTCCTATGTTCCTTTGACAATCCATAAAAACTATATTGTAGCATTTCATGAGGATATTTTCAAATAACCATCATACATCCAAGGGGGGAGGTTGTTACTTAAAACCTGTATGATGATTCCAGAAAGCAAGATTTTATGATGTCTGAACATCCAGCAAAATATGAAACACATTGTAACTCAGTCCATCTTCATCAGACAGCACATTAATTTTCACCTTACCATACTAATAAATACTGCTTTCTACTAATTCAAAATGGTCAAATTCATCTAAAAAGAAAAAATACTTGCACTACTGAATAATCTCCAACCTTGCTCAATTCCTGTCAAAATAATTCATGTTCTCATTTTCATTTTAAGCGATACATTAAAATTTGAGTACACACAGGTTTTTACACCATGACAAATTATTTCTTTCCAGATACTAATTTTGCTCAAGCTCTGTATTAAAAGATCATTGTAGAAGACTTTCAGAAAGTGTTTCCATTTAAAAACTGAAAGAATCATTAAGCTGAAAACATCATTACATACCCCAGGTCCTCTGCAGGTATTTATAAATTGCCGTTTTTCATAGTGGTATCAAAGTTTTTATACTCACATTAATAAGATAAAAACCCTAAAAATTGCTCTGTTAGTGACAAGTAAAGAATAGAGAAGTCATCTGACTTTTAGCACTCAACTTCCCTCATTAAATTGAGCGGATAAATTCCCTCTATTCAATCTAAAGTCCTACAGAGAGATGCCTGAACAGAGGGCAATCCAGAATTCCTGCATGTTCTGCCCCGAACTGTCCTGTTCTGGCTACATTTTCAGCCTGATTAAGTGCCTAGAGTTAGGCAGCGTGAATGTATTTCGTTATGTCCTCTCAATCTCCATCAAGTCCTAACATTCATAGGCACTGTGGGATCATGAAATGCAAAAGAGCCATAAAATTTAAAGTTATATTTCTAGCAGGGCAGTGGAAGCCATTAAAAAGCCATTACCTACCAATAGTTGATGTACTCTGGCTACTTATAATGCCCCACTGTAAGGATGTTTGTGAGTGGAGAGGTTAGGCAGGATGGGGGAACTCAAACAATAACACCTCAGGGTGATAAGTACTGACAGAACTAATTATTTACAACAACCACAACATGGTAAGCTAACAATAAAATGTATAATCTGCCAAAAAGGCAAGGAGAAAGTTCTACACTATTTCACAAGTGGTCTGAAGCAGATTGCGTATCCATTTCACAGAACGTACATTCCAAATGCTCCTGCCTAGAGGCTGTCATCCCCTACTGTATTATGGAAGTACCTAATGGCTCCAGTATATTAGGTACTATACAAACACATATTAGGAAATATTTCTTTTTCCTGTGAACAACAATAAAAATAGGCAAAATGAAGGCCAGGCATAAGGTTGCATTGATTTTCTCCACTTGGCAGATGGGGAATGGAAGCCCAGTGAGAGTGAACAATTTGCCTGAGGCAGCATGCAGCAAAGACAGGAATTTGACCTAGACAGCTCAAGTTCCAGACCAGTGCCTTCTCTCATTAATATCTGCTTCTTTATGCATTTTTTCTGGCCATAATCTAGCAAGAGAAGGAGCACTGCTCTGGCCCAGGTTTAATAGGATCACAGTCTGAAAATGAGACCCAGGAGTCAGAAACTTCAAAACTCAGATGATAAATTTTAAGCTTGTATTGATTTCAGTTTCTTTCCCTCATCTTCCATGTTCTTTAAACCCTCTCCAGTAATTTGATTCAAGAGTGGAAGGAAGTCCTTTGAGAGCATATGAAACAGTACTTCAGTTTAACTACTAATGTGATTTTTCATCAATCGAATATTAAATACTCGAAGAGAAAATGAACTATAAGAAATGTTTCTGACAGCAGTTCAAAAGATCTGTATACATCTGTATAGTTCTGCAAATAGACAATAGATTCACTTTTGTGTCACAACACTGAGTGATTATCTTTTGTGCCTCATACATCCATCTTCTGAACTATGAGAAATGAAAATAACAGTAAACATGGATAAAACAAAAGTACTGTCTTAGATAAGATAGCTACAGACAGCATTTGTACAAGAGGTTTCTCTATCATTTGTTGCGAGGCAAAAATCAGATATACAAACAGTAATGGTCACATTTCAGAGTTTTCGGAGAATCAGTACTTTATTAGTTCTAAGCCTATACAATGTAATGAATTATGTATTTGTGAGCTTTGTTTAACAGAAAGAAAATGAAAGAGATTTAAAATAATAAGTTAAAAGATCAATGTGCCAAGTATTCAGCTGGTGACAATCCCTAGAATTGGGGGAGTGAGGAAACAAAACTCCCTAATAAAACACTAGATTAATTGATGATAGAATGTTATGTAAATATTCACAAGACATTAACTTTATGAGATGTGCCACAAATGCAACCTAGACAATTTTTGTTTTAAGAATAGTATTGTTTCTCCGAGTCTTGGGAAATGCAGTCTGAAGTCCTACTTTTGGCATAACTGCAAAATTATATCCTCATCTGAAAAAAGCAGTGATGGAAGAAGCAGGGCAAATAAGGCAGCAAAAATAGAGAGGTTACACAATCTCCTAGGTGTCTACTGATTTCCATAAGCAAGTCCTCAAAATTTGATCCTACTTACTGCAAGTTAATTATCCACACCACTTGGAATATGGAAAAACAAGTCATTACCATTGCAAAAGGAGTCAAGAAACTTTGAAAAGAATACATTGAATGAACATACACTACAAATGATGAGCAACTTTATAAATTTAAAAAATGCAAGAGAAAGGAGCCTGATAATAAACCCCCCAAAATACGAGGAAAAAGTAATAATCTTCTACCTTCTAATTTTATCACTGCCAGAAGAGGCCTTGTGGCAAAAGATGTCAATCTCAAAGCCACAGCTTTGCCACTCTGACACCTCTTATAAAACCTAAAAATTAATTTTGAGGCTACTTAAAGCAAGAATCTAGACACCCGAGTGAAAGACTGAATAAAGAGAAATGTTGGTATAATAATTGGTTGCAAGAAATATTTCTCAAAACTTTTGGACAATTTACAGAGCACAATTACCCATGAATAGAAGTATCTCCTGCCTAAGCAGCTCAAAAATAGGAAAACAATTGCCACCCGAATAGTATTCACTGGTTTGTTTGGGCTTTTTTCTAACAGTGAATACATTAAGAACCATGCAGCCTTCCAGGGAAAAGTTAAGGAACTGTCACTGGGATGGGAGGAAATCAACAAATATATTCCTGTCTCCTAAATAACTCCCATTGCTTGCAAAGATGGTTTATTCCTGGTATACCTGAAGGTAGAAATAAATCAGGTTCAGATCTAGGCTGCCTATTTGGTTGGAGGGGAGTCTGTAAGAGCAGCTTGGGGGTAATTGATCCTTCCAGCCTACTAACAATAAGAACATGTGGTTCTTCCCTCAAGGTTGCAGGGCTTGTAGCTGGAGGCATAAGCAGAGAACTAGAAAGTTCTCTGCTGAAGAGCTGGGTCAGCTCATATGCACTGTCATCAATGAGACTGTTCAGAATCAAACCTTTTCTGCACAGCTAAAAAGTGTAGTGCAACCTAACCTTGACCTATTTTCACTGTGAAACTCAAATTTTCATAAAGGGACATTTTTTCTAGACAAGTCTCAACTTTTTATCTTAATTGCACTGCAAAGTTTTCTTTTCAATAGTAAGAAAAAGTCCCTCTCCATGCTTCGTGACAAAGGTTGAACATTTCTCCCCTACATAAAACCTTTAAAGTTTCATCCCAGTGCAATCAAGATTATGGGAGTTATAAGTAAAAATTAAACATCTGCAGATAAGCATTACGGTTCATCAGTTGCAGTAGCAGATGTAGTTGATTACTGGAATTTGAAAATAGAAAACGTAATGGCAAAGCTTTAGATTAAAGTAATTACACTGCAATAATTATATGGAATTGAGTTTATTATATTACAAGGTAGTTTTAACATCTGAGCTATTTAAAATATATGCTGGCTAGTACTGAAGTTGAAGTCTCCCTCAGATGCAATATAAAAAGCAGATTAAACTAGCATTCTGAAAGTATATCTGTGAGATAGTCTGCTTTGCAATCCAGCTAAATGCAAAGTTATTCTATTGAACTCCTATCAAAGAAATTTAAAGTAGATTGTATTAAACAAATTGGAATTTTTCGGAAACTATTTAATCACATTATGGACTAACATCAAAATATCACAGAATTATTACTTCAATTAATGGAAAAAGGTATCAGGGTTTTTTCCTATTATCAAGTCTGACAACCTGCAAGTTTAGTAATGATTATGACAGAAAGACATCTTTTATCACAATAGCTTTTGGAGCATATTGAATTCAAGTGTTAAACTCCTGTTAACACTTCTAATTCTTAGTGTTTATTAAACTCCATCACCAAGTGTTGGTTTTGAGCTCTTTTTTGGTTTGGTTTGGTTTTGGAGGGGAGGTAAATTTTACAATAGTATGTAAAGAACATTTAATCCTCTTCTGAAAAGAACAGACCCAAATGAATCCTCTCCACCTTCAGCATTTTACAGCTGTTCCTCTGCTTCAAGGCTTCATGGCAAATACTTCCACACCTTCACTGTTCAGAGGTTAAAATTACTTTGAGTCAATAAAATATCTCCATGTAGAAAAAAAAACTCGATCCCAGGACTCAGCAAATGCTTAATCCCCACAGATGACAGTCTAGAGGAAACACTTTTCTAAATGTGACCTGAGGCAAAGTGGAAGGGAGACTGAACATTTTCATTATTCCTCAACACATCTTTTAAAAATGGCCTAATTTGAAAGTGGATTGATTTTATATACTTGAATGCTTGAGGAACTGCAGTTTTATGGTACCTAGAAAACCTGAAAAGATAGGAACCAAGCAAGGGGACACGTTTTGGCTTTGGGTATAATCAGCTCTGAGCACAGAAAATTTCTGAACCCTAATTAGCATTCAGTTAACTTTGAGCGAGCTGCCTGATGTTGGCACATAAAAATCTTTCCTTTTTACTAACTGATAAAGGGAGAGAGGTAGGTTTAATGCTGCAGAACTTTAGAATACTTATAAAATGAAGAAATTAAAGTTCAAAGAAAAATCATTTCTATAATCTCCAGCAGTGCACATTATTAAAAGCTATTCATATACTGTGCACTGGATGGCTACTGAATTCTCTTGTTTAATTTGCACTCAAATTATCACAGCAGTAAGCCTCAAAATAAGAAGATGGCAGAAATATAGTAATCTACTGCTTTAACACAATCCAGGACATTGATATGGCTAGATGGTAACAGGAAATCTAAGAACCAAGCAACAAACAAAGCACAGCAGTCTCTTCACTTGTGATCTGACATGCCTTTTCTGGTTCCTTGGAAAGCACCTGTGGCAGTCCTCCCACAGTCTTTAAGTAGTTTTAAGAATCAAATCTTTGGTCCTAAGGGAGTTCTGGAAACCAAAGGTCTTTCCTTGCAGTTTAGAATAATTCTATCTTTTGTTTGCATGGCATAAGACTAGACATGTCTCCCATCTTTTCTAGGAAAATAAGTAGCTTTTGTTCTTCATCTTCACCACATTTTTTCCTTTCTTTCCTCATATTTGCATGTAAAGGAACAGGGATACTTTATTCTACACACATTGCAAAATGAAACAATCATTTCTGCAATAAAATCCAGAGAGTTTTAATTTCACTTGCACAGGAAATAGGAAATATCTCATTTCTGTATCCTAGGTATGGATTCAAATACCAATGTATTCAACAATATTTTTCCTATTATACTGGGGAAAGAAATCAAATAACATTGAAAAAATATCTAACACTTGCATTTTTCTATGCCTACTTTTTACTATTTAAACCATGTAGAAAAAACAGGATACAGTTCTGAACACAAGTATTTGCTCCATTTCAAAATATTACATTTTGAGCTTCAAATCTAATTTGCTGCTCATTTTTGATCAATACTTCTTAGAATTAAAGTAGAGCAACATTTGTGCAGCAACTTTATGCCTATTTATTAGCTTGTTAACCCCCTGGATTATTAGAAAGTCTTTGAAGACTTTAATATTTTGAAAGTAAAATAACCAAAATCTTTGGTTGTTCTAAAAATTCATTGGAAAAAAAAGGCGGCATAAATGCACAAGAATTGCATCTCTTGATGTCAGCAGTTCTGCTAAATTTAACAGTCACAAAATATGCAACAGCAGATTTTCTTATACACGAAAATTATGTACTACTATTTTTAATCAATCCTGAACTTCATTTATAAATGCGCTTGATATTTGAAATAATAAGCAGCCTAAAAATACGCTAAAGTATTAAATAAATTTCCAATGCCCCCAAATCCACTAAAATCTCCATTTATAGATTTCCAAGCTGTTTGAGAAGGCACTTTCCTCTCCTGAAAGGAAGGTAAATCAGTAATCACTGGTGTTCTTCAAAAGTCAATGCTAGAAGACATAGGTTTATCAGACTTTCCTAAACAGGTGGCATGTCCAGGAAGTGCCCAGATCATTGCAAAGCCACATAATACAACGAAACTACTTAAAAATCCAACATAAGGGGTCATTTCAGTCTTTTTGTAAGACATCCAGTACTACCCAGTTATCACATGGCTAGAAAATTGTAGAAGAAACTTCTTTTGAATTCAGCATTTTTGCTTCCTTGAGGCATCCGTCCAATGAAGGCCAGAACACGTGGGCGCCAACGATTACAATGCAATCGCTTTTCCTAAAAATCAGGAGACTGGGGTCGATAGCAGTGCTCTCAGTGGTATGAAACTGAGCACTGTAAAATATTCTTGGTCATCTGAGGAGGATCCAAGCTGAGGTACAAATTCTTTGGAACAGCCCCTTCCTCTGCTTGGCACGAGGCTTGGAAATGGGAGAGGAGAGCAAGAAGCAGGTGCCTCCATGGATGAGCACAGGAGGGGTGACTGCTGTGCAGGTCACCTTGAGGGGCTCACAGCCCCTGGCAAAGGGCTGCACAACTGCCAAAGCTCTTAGTCCAATGGGATGCAGGTTATAGCTTCTCACCACAGGCTCTCAACCCTAAATTTTGTGTAAATTTTAAACCATCTGCTTGACTGAAAAAAGGCTCCGATGAATTCTGCTGTGAACAGTGATCTTCTTCGTAGTATAATTAGCATCACTTCAAAAAAACTTGACATTGTCAGGGCTGTTAACACATTTATAGTTCTCCTAAACTGTGGTGTTTGTCAGTGATCTGTATGAACTGGGCAGAATATTTTTGCTTTGTTGTGTCCAAAAAGCATGCAAGCAAAGGAAAAACATCAGATTATTTTAGTATTCAAGCCAAAGCAGTGTATTGCAGTTTAATCAGAAAATTATGTAAATTATGGCCTTCTCTTACTTCTATGAAATTTCAGAATAGTTCTTCCTTCATGTAACATACATATTTAATATTCTTCTGAGTCTTTAAAAGAAGCAGGCCAAGGAATGGCAGTCATGTGGAAAAAGGAGGTTGATATTAGTGGCAATTTTCTATCCCCAGAAGTTCTTAAAGAAACCTCAATTCCTTTATGCAGAAAGCTGAACCTGAACCTATAAAAATAATAATGGGCCAAATAAAATAAAACGATGTGCTGTGAATACATGATTTTCAAATTGTCACAAGCATTTCATAAGAAGCAAAATAAGAAGGTAAGTGAAAGGTTTTTTCCCATTAAATTAAAAAAAATTAGATGAGACTAGAGTTAGGTAAACTTGTCATAAAGCTGTGATTTGACTAAAAAAAAAAAGGTAATTTATTTCTTCCTTCTATTATCATTAGCCAATCTGAAAACCTTTAATATACATGCCAAAGAACATTTCACTGTACGCCACATTTGCCAAAACCCCATATATTTCTATGAAGTTCTGCTGCATGTCTCAATCATAAAAAAACCTAGAAAAACTCCTTTGTTGCTCTTGTCAGAACAATCTTTATTTTATTTGAAATTCATCTTACAAAATAGCTAATAATCTCAGAATTTAGTCTCAATATTCTTTTTATAGAAGGACAACTCACAGGAGAATTTAGGACCCTGTAGTGCACTTTGAACAGTACAATTGTATTTTAGAACAACTGCTATTCTCTGCAGAACCCTTGAAATTTGATGTCAGCAAAAAACAGCAATTATACTTGAAGATTTCCACAGAGAGAAGCAAAGGATTCAGAGTACTACTCTCCCTTCCAATACCTACAGATTTTTTTTTCCTTTTCTTTTTGCTGTTTAAGTAAATTACTGACATTAAGAATAGGAAGAAAAATGTCTCCAAAAATTGAATTAATCATCAAGGGAAGTTAATGCTATTGAACGTGAGTCAACCTAACCTACTTCATTAGAGTTTGCTAAATTGCAAACAGCTTTAGTAAGTCTATGCTTGTAAGTCCTCAAGGGTGTAGAATTCCTACAGGAATCCATAAGAGCTCAATGAATAGACAATCTGTAAGGGGAGGACCTAACATCAATATTTGATCGGTTTTGTCAAAGGTTGAATTATAATTTGAATAGAGTAGCAAAGCACCTAGGCTATTCCATCAAACATGCTGAACTGCAGTCTTTATAACTTACAGAAAAATAAACTTTGCCAGCCTATGGAAAGAAAGGTCTTGGGCTGATTAACAGAAGCATAAACCAGACAGCCAGGTGATTGCTACCCTGGTTTTAACACCCCATTGTGCATGGACTGTGCAGCATCAAACCCATCCTCTTGCTGCGTGGTTTCTCCTTTCATGTTAAAGGGAGTTACAAGTGCAGCATAAATAAACACGTCATACATACATCATACATTTTAAAGACTAAGTCATAAAGATATCTAGTTATTATAACCACTCAGGATCAAAAAACAGTGGCAACAATGGGCAGATAGACACGACCTCTGCCTCTTTTTCCTCTCCCCCATTCATTTTTCTATTTTCTGTTTGAATACAGATCTAATACCACTGCATGATGCAATGTATCTTCAGACATATTCAAATGTACAGAAAGGAAAAGCATGAAAATTATCCATTGTTTCAGAAGTTTAAAGTATAAAATGTGCTTTAAGCAAGTGTTTATAGCACTCAAAAGATAGAAGAGCTTTTATAAAATAATCACCTAAAACCACAAGAAGTGGCTCTTCAGTAAAAACAATTTAAAATGTAAGTGCTTCCCCTATTATTAGTTATGAGAATCCTTTCCTAGATTAATCACAGGATAGTATCTAAGCCTTCTATCATCCACATTAAAGTAATTAGGAGCTCATTAACTTCAACTTTAATAAACAGGATGTTAAAAAAAAAGTATGCTATCAGCTTTCAGTACCATCTATGTCCCAAACTGAAAAGCTAAAGTTAATTGCAAGACAGAAGAAACAATGTAAAAAGAATAAATTACTTCACTAATTCTCCCCTTAAAATCACTGTCATTTTACTAATTCCAGAGCTTTATCACTGAACCTAAGTGATTTTATTTTCTAAAGGTGATGCCTACATACAGCATTTAGCACTAACTTTAATTAAGGTTCCACATATCCCCAGGTTGCTCCAAGCTACTATTAACAGTCATCATACTTAGGGAATGCAGGAGCCATGGTCTTGAAGGGGTTCTACATTAACTTGGTGAAAGGTAGCAAACTAATGTAACCAGGCTCTTCTGAACACCTTTTTCTTGCAATCTAGAATATGGATTACCATCTTCAGTAGTGATGATTGTGTCATGGAGCTTGAAGAAGCTGAGCAAGGCTCTCTCCTGATCAAAAATACCTTTAATATCTTTAATTTTAAATAAGTTCAGTCGGACTTTATGACTTACCTCTCCCATGGATGACTCTATATCATCAAATAAAGGTGTTAATAGTAAAGGAGTTCCAAAAGTCCACTCTACTACTTTGTGGCAGTCAGTATAGTTTTCCAGAAACAAATTATTTTACTCAGCTTGGGTCTCTGCAATTCCACCTACACTGTGCTCTGCACTTCCGACTTTGTGAGTTTGAATATGAAACCTGTCCCAGGAAATTGCATTACTCCCTGCAAAATACTAACACCACTTTCTCCATCCTTGGCTCTGCATTCCTTGAGACTTCACCAAGCAGCACCACAGAGCTCTCTGCTGCAAATACAGCACATCCCAAGAACATGGGGCTTGCCAGCTTGTGGAGAAGCTGTTTTCTGAGAGTCTGTCACCTGTACGAGGTTTGGTCAGTAAATGCCAATTGCGTTCCTAGTGTGGAAGGGTAGGAACATTCATAGTGTAGATATGCACTTCTTATATTAAAAAAAGAAAAAATCTGTGAAAAAGTGGAAGCATTTTGAGCATAATTCATATCTAAAAGAAGAAAATCAAATCAAAACCAAGTGGGTACTTACTGTGTTCAATTTAGTCTAAGTTTTTTAGCCAAAAGGTAGTATAATATTAGCAGATCTAGTATAGGTAGGTGGGATGTACCGAAAAGCTCAAGCATAGTAGTTGAACTATTTCCTGAAAATTCTTTACATTGTTTTAATTCTTATAATATTTGGTGGTTTACTTGAGGTACAGCTGTAGCCATGTTTTCTTATATGGAAATTCTAATTTTCATTTTTGAAAATTAAGGATTTGGTTTTTATTTTCACTTTGAAAGATGTGGGGGAGTATAATAAGTAAATTATTGATTGAACTGGCTGTCTTCTCTCTACTAAAATAACTGGTATAATATTGACAAGGTGTAATAGATTATAATTTCAGTACAGAAAGAAACATTGACCAAATGTCCCACTGGAGTCTTTTGTACAAGACATGTAGAATGAAGACATTCATTAAAGTCTGTCTTGCCTCAGAACTGTTAGAGATCTAATGTGCCCATCAGAATTATCTCACAGTATTAAACTCCTTTTAAACTCCCCTGAGTTCCCATGTAATTTCTAATGGGTAATTTTCCTATGTGTGCCTTCAACACAAAATATACTCTGATAATCAAAATTTTAAATTAAAACTATTTGTAAAATTTTAAAAGATTGGGGTTTTGTCTGTGTTAGGGCTTTTTTGCTTAATTTTAGCAAAATGTAACAAATGCTAGTAAAGCAGGGTAAATTGATACTGTGTTTTAAGAATTAACAAGTACTATGTAAGACCTTGCTTTTTTAACAAGAAGAGTTCTGGAAAGCACATATATTTCAGCTCATGCTTTTGCCTTAAACATTTTCATGTGTTTTTCATTAACATAATAGTTTTTATTAATAAAGTTTAAGAACTAAAGATTAATTTTTCCATCAGCACTAAAAAAAAAAAAAGAAAGAGAAAGAGAAACAAACCCGTAATTGTGATATCAGTATCCCACCTGCCATTAAGGACAAAACCTCAGGTTAGATGAAAATGTCCTGTATTTTCAAATAAGGATGAAAAGTAAAATGTTCTGGTTTATATTACGATACAATCACCAAACATTTTTCTTTACAAAATAGGCTAATATTGACCTGAGTTCAGCTGAGCAACTCCCTGTGTTCAACAAGTAACTGCAAAATGCTTTGACTTGACTGGAGACATCTCCATGTGAGTGAAAGCACTGTCTTACAGCATCTGTTCTGACTGCATTTGTTAAGTGGGTCATTATGTAATTTCTAGATGCTGCTGCTGTGGGCTATAACACATAAAAAACCTTCAAAATCACTTAAAGTGAAAAATATTAAAGAACACCAGAACCCCTGACCTAGTTTACGTTTTCCCTGAGAAAAAATGACACCTTAGTACACATCCAAGACTCAGGTTTGCAAACATCCTGAAAAACCCAGTATCTTTATTTTACCTCGCACCAGTAATTTTATTTTTCTGCTCAGTTCTTTTATGAATACTATAAATGTAAAACTATCAAGTACCATACACACCAACACAATGAAACAGAAAATTCAATTATTTTTTATTCTTTTCATGCTCTACATGCATATGTATACAGATCCAACATTTTCACTCTAATGGCTCAAATTTCCAGCTATTAATGCTCTCTGAAGGCTCTTCACAAAAACAGATGACCAACAAGGTTGAACAGACAGATCTAGAGAAATGCTCTAGAGAAATGGCAGAAGGAACAGATCCTATTTTAAAGCACTTAAAGTCTATTCTCAAAAATTAGTTTCAGCTAGATCATGGCAATAATATGTAATGCTTGAGTGCTCACATGTTGGAGTACATGTTAAAGAAAACTGGGGGATTTGGTGTGTCTGTGCAGTGCTCTGAGAACTGAATTACTTAACTCTGAACATCTGAACTCTGAACATCATTTCCAACCCACGAACTACAGGTTAAGTGCATCTTACACTGCAGAACCACTCTTTCAGTTTCATATGCAATTACAGCCTTCCCTGCCATTTGTTTAAAAATATTCAACCAGTTTTCTCTTCTCTTCAGTGAGAACCATCCCTGAAATAACTTTTATATACAAAACTGTGGATAGAAATGTGAGCAAAGATTAAAAATACAAAGAAAATCCCACAACCATCCCAAGAAATTTATTTACGATTAATGTACTCTTTAAGAAAAAGTGTTGTCCATTTCAGTCAGATGAGTCCCAGCATCATATAATAGTTGAGGTGGGAGGTACCTTCAGAGGTCATTTGGTCTCACCTTCCCTACTCAAGCAGGGCTACCTAAAGCAGGTTTGCCCAGGACCATCTGCAGATGGCTTTGGAATATCTCCAAGGAGGGAGATTGCACAACCTCCATGGGTAACTTGTACCCAGTTCTTGGTCACTCCCCCACTCCCGATGTTCAGAACAAACCCCCTGTGTTTGTGCCCATTGGCTCTGCTCTTGTCACCAGGCACAGCTGAAAAGAGCTTCACCCTCTTTGCTCCCTCCCTTCAGGTACTGATTTACATTGGTGACATTTTCCCTGAGCCTTCTTTTCTCCAGGCCAAGCAGTCCCAGTCCCCTTTCCTCACAGGACAGATGCTCCAGTCCATTCATCACCTTTATGGACCTTTGGTGGATTCTCTCCACTATGCCCATGTGTCCTTTATACTGGTGAGCCCAGAAATGGACACAGGATGCCCTCCTGGCGTCGCCTCACCAGTGCTGAATAGAAACTTTCTGTCACTTTCAAACTTCAAAAAATTACTATTAATAATTTCTATTTTTAGCTTCCATTATGGAAAGCCTTTCCATTATAAAATTCTGGGAAAAATAAATCTGTTGTGATTTTTCGTAAGTTAACTGAATATGAGAGATAAGTCTGCATGTATTTGAGATTTCAAAAGATTTTTTGCAGTAGGCTGAGAAGATATTCACACGAGCTAAGAATAAATCTGGTAGTTGCATCATCTTTGAAATAATTTGATTTAGAAGCACTTCAGTAGCATTTAAAACAAGTATAATAATTCTGAATATAAATTTGATTCCTTAACATAGAAAGAAATTGTGACGTGTAGTTATTCAACATGAAAATTTGACAAATATAAAATTAACTTAATTTGGCTTTGTGGCTATTTCTATAGCAAACAATCTAATATAATATTACATTTCAAAGCCAGGGTGTTCAAGGAAAACAGTACCCAATGCATATGTTCAAACTCTAAAAGTAATTGAAAACAGTCTTGAAACATTCAACAAGCTGTACTTTGGCCCACTATTCTAAAAGTTCCAACTCTAGTGCCATAACAAACTAATGCAATTTATAAAAATAACCAACCTTCATGCAGGGTTATACTCTTTGCAGTGCTATTGACTTAATTTTCTTTCTCAATTTTTACTGAACTTTTATATTCTCTCTGGACAAGCAACAGCATCCTGAAACACAGAAATTACAGGAAGTTACCAGGGTGTGTTGCATCCAGTTGCGGAACTGTCTGCAAACAGCCAGTGTAAGATGGTGTATTTACCAAGTCCAGCACCGACACTAGCACACATGTATTCTGCTTTTAAACTCTATGATGTTTATTTTTGACACAGTTACACATTTTCCTATTGACAAAGGCATCTTGCTGATGCAGTTCTGTAATATGTTCTGCACATGTGCTGTTCCAGTCACAACTAAATGAGCAGCCTGAATACACACAATAAGAATTAATTGCAAATTGTCAATCAGGCAAGTGATAGCAGAAACGCTATCAGAAATCATTCTCTATCAGAAAATGAGAAGCAGCTTCTGCATAATTATGCTGATGCTTGATGGTGGTGATTAGATGTTAAAATCTCTCTCAGAAAATTTGATCCTAAAAAGACACAATTTTGGAGGTATTAATATAGTAAATTCTAAAATAAGTAGGCCTAATCTTGAAAAAAAAATCCCTAAAATATTAGCATGATTCCCTAAGTATTCCCTGAGATAGAAAGGATCGTACTTGAATTCTGCCAAAGAGATGAAAATGTTCAAACAAGCTCACACAACTTCTGGTCCCCAGAGAATGGGAAAGCTCCCAGAGTGCTGTCTGACACGTGGACCTATTAGCTTTTCCACTCAGACCAGGAACGTGCTTTCACAAGTCACCTAATGGTTCACATCGTGGAACGCACTTGGAATACACAGATTATTTTAGGTGAAACTAAGTGGGCAGATGTGTTCTAGAAGCTCACTTAATGCACTACAAATATTAGCAGGCATTTAGTCAATTGAACTAGACTAGAATTAGTCTGATGTGGAACTCCGTAGGAAGAGATGGGATGGAGTTGAGCTGCGGACTGTGGGATGCACTGGCAGAGGCACACGGTGGCACAAAGGAGCACACGGTGGCACAGAGAGGCACGTGGCAGCACAGAGAGGCACAAGGTGGCACAGAGAGGCACATGGTGGCACAGAGAGGCACAGGGCAGCACAGAGAGGCACGTGGTGGCACAGAGAGGCACATGGCGGCACAGAGAGGCACACGGTGGCACAAAGGAGCACATGAGAGCACAGAGAGGCACATGGTGGCACAAAGGAGCACATGAGAGCACAGAGAGGCACACGGTGGCACAAAGGAGCACATGGGAGCACAGAGAGGCACATGGTGGCACAAAGGAGCACATGAGAGCACAGAGAGGCACACGGTGGCACAAAGGAGCACATGGCAGCACAGAGAGGCACACGGTGGCACACAGGAGCACATGGTGGCACAGAGGCACATGGTGGCACAGAGAGGCACACGGTGGCACAGAGAGGCACATGGTGGCACAGAGAGGCTGTCTCCACCTGGCCTTGAGCACAGGAGGTGCCACGTGGCAGAGCCCTAGGAGAGGAGCCTGCTGGAAGGTGACAGATGGGTGAGCAGCATGTGATCTCCCCTAGAAGGACATTTAGAACACGTGTTGCTGACGTGGCAACATGGGATAGGTCACGTAGTGAGAATTACCACATAAGGGAATACTGTGCCTTGAAAAAGTATATAAAAGCAGCTCGTTTCTTTTGAATAAATGATTCAGATTCCCTGGCAGGCTGAGTCTGTGTCTTGGTCACTCACAGAACTCTGTAAAAATTCTTACTCATTATTACTCAATCACCCAGTTTCCCCCTGTTATTCTGAGCTACTGTTTCCCACATATAGGCATAGCCAAAATTCCTAGACTGACAAAGTAACAGTTTTTCCCACAAGACTTCTCAATTTCATTTCTCTATCACTTACAAATTATTCTTCAAGACTTCAGAAAGTGTCCAGTAATTTAAGATGGTGACAATTCTGATCAAAAGCACTGTGATCCTATCATCCAAGAACAACATAGGTCTCTCCATCACAGTACTATCAAAGGTACATCATTACTGGCTTAATAGTTTCATGAAAGACTAACAAGTAGATTAATAAAAAGTTACACAGAAACAGACACAACAAATAGAGCTCACTGCACACTTTATTTCCAGCTAAGGTCAACTGTCTAACAAAATTGTTCTGAAGGAAAAGGGCACGCTAGAATGATATACTTGTAGATAACATAAAATTCAGAGAGAGAATAAATGATGTGAAGACAAAGACACACAATGTATAAAATAGATTAGTTGTGATGGATGTTAACAAAGTAACTGTCAATCAGAACACTGTGAAGTTCCCAAAGTATACAGAAAAGAAGATGATGTTATATATTCATATAAAAATCAAGTAACATTTTTCCAGCAAAACCAAAGAAAGGAATGCTGATTGGTATAAAGCCAGAGCACCAGCTCCCTGCCTCCAGAGGACTGCCTGATAAAAGCCTCTGCCTGGACTCGTTAAAACAGCTTTATCACATCTCACAGCTGAAGTCAAACACATAGTTTAATTTATTAACATCCACAGACCAGCTATCACAGAACTCTCCTGGAGCTACAAGCTTAAAGAACCATATCCCTAAACTATCAGACTATAAAAATGAATTTGGGAAAGACAGATAATAAATTCTCTATGGTCATTTGTATGCAAGTGCCATTTTAACAGTGATTTTAATCAGGCAGTGGACAAAAGTTAAATACTTTTGGAGCATGCACACCAAAAATCATAACTAGAAAAGCTTAAGCTGGTACAAAAGTTAAAATATATGACATCGTCTTGATTAAAGCTTCCTAGATACATCAGCCTTTAAAAATGAGAGAAGAATGAGCACACCCTAATTTATCATCATAATAGCATTTAGTAAAGACACTCATAAAAGCGGAGGCACATCTTATCAAGTGTGAGATGGTACAGCACTGATAAAAATAATCTGAATAAGAAATGCTTGAAACTTCAAAAGCTTCGCTATTGCCTGTGACATTGACTTTTCATGTTAAAAAATTGTTTAAAGTAACTGTCTTCAGTCTTTATTTATGGAAGAGAGAACTAAGTTCATGCTACATATCAAATGTTCAAGAGATAAAATATTCTTAGAAAAGATAGAGTTCATAAAGGGGTCACTGACAAAGTTTTCTTTCTGAAGATCCAAATGCAATAAATAGCTGGAAAGCAGTGCAAGTTAAAACTGTGCTTCTTTATTTATTTGGAATATCTGTTCAGATCATAAAAGAGACAAGTTCTGGAGGCCCTTGAGAATCCACGCAGCCTTTCATCAAGCTTCCCATAGAGACGAGGGAAAGTTGCTGGCTGTTATTTCTTGCAAGACAATGATTCCTACCTCATCCCTAATTCTTGAGAACTGATTCATACAAAGGCTTGTGCACTGCAAGGGCATAACTTACTCCCAACACAAACTGGGAGCAGCTGATCTCATCTCCATGGAAGCAGTAACCTACAGAGCTCTTGTAGGATGAGAAGTACCACAATCAACAGGGAGAAGCTGGAATCTCTCCTTTGTGATAGGCAGATAAGCTGAAATCTTTACCCTACTTTTAATTTTTCAATTTCAAGCATTGTAGTCAGTAAGCTTCCAGCAAGTTTGAAAGTTAGAAGATAAAAAGCAACACTCAAAAACTAGTTATCATTTGTAAAGGATAATTTAGAGCCCATCAAGTAAACTTCTATCTATCTTCTATCTTCTATAGTTATCTATCTTTTTAAAACAGAATGGAGAAAAACTATTTAGGTAACAACTGGGAAGTTGTCTGGGAAGTCTGCCACTGCTGAACACGTTAAATCACAGGCTGAGGACAGGTGCAAGGCTGCTGTGGAAGGGACAGCAGTTCAGACTTAAAACTATAAACAAGTCAAAAATATCTAAGACATACCAAAGAAAGTTTTTGTCCTATTCAGTACTATAAAATCTTGGCTATGTATTTCATCCATTTTGGGTACCAGGCTTTAAATGTAAGATGATTTACTTTAGGACTAGAAAACAGCTTGTATCAGGAAAGATAAATTCTGGAATAGATTAACCAGCACTGTCATAAAGCACCCAGTAGTCGTGAATTTTAAGTACATTCAGCAAAAAGCCATCTGAACCAGAATATGAATATTTGATCCTGCGTTGGGGAAACAGGAGAAATAGGAAGACTTCACAACTTCTCTTCCAAAACACTTTTTGTGTGATTCCATGGGGTTTTATTGCTTTTATCTCAAAATTACAAATGAAATCCAATGTAATAGAATTTTTGAGCTGGATTTTGTATCAGGCTTTTGCCTTGAGCAGGCTGTATGGATTACACACAATTGTATGCAGTCAGCCTGGTTAGTCATTGTCTGCCTAGCATTCAGAGATAAATACAAACATGTAAACTTGACTGAGTATATGTCTATTTATTTTGTCCTCAGTCAGAAAAGTCACAACTCTGTCAGCAGTAGGATTTTTTCTTATAATAAAAATTTCTCAAATGAAGATATTACATAAAAATCTCAGTGTTCCTTGAGGAAGATTTGTTTCCCAGAAAGCAAATAATTAACTGACTCTTAAAGCTGCAATTTGGTGATTTGGATTAGAAATACTCTCTATTATTTTGAACAGGTAAACAGGTTCTCTTTTGATATCTCTATTTGCTTCTCACATTCTCGTATTCTTTCACATTATATTAGCATGATAAGATCATATTAGCATTACAAGGTGTATTGTCAATATAGCTGGGTATCGCCTACAGCCCCAGTTTTGGCTTATGAAATAATGGACTATGCAGGAAGAGACAAAAGCTTTGTTTCTTCCCTTCTCTGTAAGAAGTTTCTGAAGTTTCAGATTCTTCTTTGTAAGAAGACTCTGAAGGACTCAAGTCAACTGTTCAAACACTTATGAGTAAGTGCCTTTCTGAAGTATAACAGGATGGTCCTCAGTTACAAACACTGCACTGAACTGCAGCTGCTGCAAGATCAGGCTTTCAATCATAATGAAACAGGCACTGATGGATCCAGAAGATCTATATTAATTGTTGAAGTGCAAGGTGCATTTAATGAATACACACCCTTCTTGGAACACAAAACATTCTGTGTTATTGCAACAAGAAACTACTTAATGAACTGTGTGTTCACTATTGCATACTCATTTATTCTAACACTACACCTGCAGAATGGAAAGTATACCATTTCCACAGTCAGCATTGTGAGTTGCCACCTACCAAACTGAGGTTTGGTAATGCCATCAACCTTTTCTTGTTCATTGTCATGAAGGAATTAGTCACTTAACTGACAGCACTTCTGTACGTATTCTTTGTGAAAAGGCTTACATGAAAACACATTATTAATTCTTTGGGTTCTTGAAAGGAAAAAAAAAATACACCAAAAAAAAAAAAGCCCACTTTCTTCTAAATACTTTAATTGAAAAAGTCCTAACAGATTGTCACCCTAGCAGTAATTTAAGTGCTGTTGATTAAAGTAACTGCTGATAACAAAACTGCTTAATAAGACATTAGAAATTTACTGACACCTTTTAGATAGTTTTACTATCGAAATAGGTCAAAATATTCTTATTTTTGCATTTTTAAGCATAGGCAGTCATTTTTGAACTCTGGCAAAGTAAAACATACAGCTAAATTAAGAGTAGAGGTTTGTTTTTTTTAGTACAACATGGGATCTTAGCTGAACACCTCCTGTATTTTCAAGAACAAGAAAATGTACTGATTCTCAAGTCCGGGGTGGCTCAAAGACTTTAGATACAGGAAGAGATCTTTATAAGTCTATATTGAAACACAGAGTTGCTTTATTCTAGTACAGTATGAGAAAATTAGCTGAATGCAAACAAAAGGTGTAGCTGACAAAAGTATTTTTATGAGTCAAAATAATGTCTAAATATTGTTCAATCCTGCAAGTTAAGCAATTAAGCAAGGCATATCAGTCTTTCTAATTTTAAGTCCTGCTAGTTCATATTTTTAGGAAAGATTTAAGGTACTGGGAGAAACTTGACAGCAGGCACGCCATGTAAAGCACTATGTCACTATACCCTCAGTCACGTCTGTTTCCTCCTCACTGTAACCCCCACGTGCTATTTTTCCTCCATCTATCAGAATTCTGCTTTATTAAACATGCATTAGAGACCACCAGTTCCACTGGATGCGTCACCTACTCTCATCTCCTTTGACTGACAATCAACCAACCAAGAATGTAAGAAGTAACCTAAAAATAACATCCCTCTGAGGAAAAAGATTATGCAAAAAAGGTCAGAAAGTGCCCATTTGGCTGAGGGATTCACATGTGCTTCCAAGTGACAAATAGGAAGAAGCAGGAGCCATTGCTTGAGAGAGTTGGAGGTGTCAGTCTCCTGCAAAGAGGTTCATCATCATCATCATGTGGAAGAAGGCAGAAAGGGCAACACCATCCCCTGTCTACCAAACCCATCCTGCTCTTTGACCTCCTCTTTCCCATCTACCAGGCAGAGAAAGCTGGAAGCAACAGCTTTGAAGCAAACGGAGTGAGTAGATAGATCCTAGACACAGAGGTACTTCTCTCATTTACCCAGTCCTGGAAGGTAGGCTGGGAAGATAATGCACAATGTGGCATATTCCAAAAAAAAAAAAAGAAACTGGGAAACCCTACTTCATCACCACCACAAAGATCAAAGAACAATGCAGTATATAAAGTAGACCTAGTTACTGAACAACAGCATGAAATTCTCTGTATTTTAATCATACTGTACATCCTCACAACTTGCATGTCTACTTTGGTTTTTTTTTTCTTTTTTGACATCTTGGATTTGGTAGACTGGCTGTGCAAAAATCACGGCAGCACCTAAGTGTGTGTGTAGTATGTCAATTACAGCGCCTTTTTAAAAATAACAACGAATTTTAATGTATACTTCTTTAGTTACCAGCACGTGGATACTGCCACCACACAATACCTCAAACAAACAGTCTAGATTTATCTTTTTTTACTGATAGCATTACAACAGGTGATACTTTTTATAATGTCACATCAGAAAACACAATAACCTCAAATGTCCATAAATCAACATGGAAAATAATACACAGAATAGAGTGAATCAGAAGATATGCAGTATACAATTCACTTACTGAGCATTGGAATATAAGTCAACAGTCAGAATGATTAAGGACATCTGAGTATCCCCTGGTTAAAACCAGCTACACCGTCAGAACTCAAGACCTATGGTGATCTGAGGAAACAGCTATCATACTGCTACCAGCACACAATGAAGCACAACGTGAATCTATGGTTGCATGTCACTGATGTACATCTGTTATGTTGCTTCAATGGACTATTCTTTAGCACTTTTCTCCTACTTTTTTTAAAATAAACATCTTCTTTAGAATAAATATCTCTGTCTAAAGGTAACAGAACAGCAGATCCCAGAGTCCACTTGCTCAGATACCACTAAGGCCACACACATAAAAGGCATTTCTTGGTCTTTGTCCTCTCCTTTCTTTTAACCGCTCAGGTAGGGACAGTAATCCCAGTGTACTTTTCATTCTCCTGACAGCCCCCTGCCCTGGGAAAGCACATGCACACAGACAGGGATGCTCCTGCCAGCCATGGTGCTAACTCTGTATGTGTGTGAGTGCAGGGGCTTCCCCTGATCCCTCCCAGTGCCTGGACAGTGAGGGAGCACCTGCTGCTGCAAAATGCCAAGGAGCAGTTGGTGCAACATGCTTTGGCACACTCTAAAACAAACAATCTCAAAAAGGGTCAATCTTTCTTGAGTGTTCTTTGAAACTATGAGCTGCAACATTTAAAAAAAAAAATTATAGGAGTCCTGGTCCAGGTATTTTGAAAATGTGATTATAGATTGTTAGTTTATGGTCCTTAGCATGTACACAGACATCTCCACATATTATAAAACCCCAAACCTCAATGTCCAGTTGCAATAGCGCTTGTATCTGACAGACGTGATACAGTGTGACTTTCAAAAGATCATCATTTCAAGTTGCATCATGTACCCACGTTAAATTATTTTTTAAAAATCAAACTTTTTCTCTTTTTCAATTTACTGCAAATATTTTGGATAGATCTTTTCTTCATATAATATTTATCTTCTGGCACAAAGTTGTTTTTCAATGTGTTTTTATTATAATATGCACTATAATATCACTGAAATTTCTAAGTTAAATAACTACATTTAATTTTTAAAATCCTTATTCATTGCAATTATTCCCACCGGTATCAAAGGGTTTAGGAACAGTCACAATAATCAGATTACTTACTATGATGACATGCTGTTCTGGTTGTTCCCATTGTGAAAAATCAGACCCATCACCCCACTTTATGGCTACTGTTTACCTTTCTAATAAATCCTAAATGTTCCTTCTAGATTATTACCAAAAGTTTGATTCGAAAATAATGTTTTCTCTACTAAAGCCTAATAAATACAGCAATGTTCATAACATATCTCTCTGGAGATACAGAGAGGTAACTGAAAATTGTGAGAACAAGAAAACTTTATCAGTAAAATTGGGGGGCTTTTTACCTGCCAATAAAATAGCAAACCCTTTCTTACTGACTGCATGATATAGATCAACCACCTTGAAATCTATGTCTTAGGACATTCAGAGTTGGAATAATTTTTTTTATGTTGTCACCACTTAGCATCTTTGTGGAATATGGGTATAGTGTGCTGTGTAGTGCTAAGCATTTAATTGTGCTTGGGGATTATGCATTATCTGGGGAAAAATACCTGGTAGACAAACAAAGATATTATCTCCTACAATAAAATCCAAACATTTAAATGCATCATTTTTCTGAATAAGGCAAAACGTCTATATTTTAGAATTCTCTATTATCATGCCTTCCACCTGTAGTTCATTTCTCCAGTGGATGGATAAGAATCTGTGACTTTCATACCACTGTTTGTGTTACTGCAGTATAAATTATAAACATAAAACAGGGGATTGCAACTATAAAGTGTACCTCTAAAGAAATTTGTTTTATAGGTGAAAAAGAATATAAACGAGAAACAGTATATTTATTTTCAGACCTCTGACAGAGAGCTTCTTTTAATACCATATTAAGTCTCTGCTGGGCTGCCAGAAATAAAACACAGTATGAGCTCAGATATACAGCTTTTATTCTGTGTTTGGGTTTATTCTTAGAGGGGAATGGATTCAATATATTTTCAACCTAACCACATATTTTAAACTGCTGCCAGTTTATTGCTGTCTACAGATCTCCCAAATTCATAGAAGTAAATCTAGAGCCCAACCTCCTCTGCTGCTGCATGCATGAAGGTGATAACAGAAACAATCTCTCCTATAGTGAGAATGAAAAATTATGAGAAAAAAAAAAAATCAAACCATGATCTATATGATCCTAAGACTCTATTACAAACTAATAATTAAGAACATCACAGAATAGTTGGATTCCATGCTTTCTGTAGTTCTATAGGCTGCAAAACACATACACTCCATACACTTTCACTTCTCTTCCACATTCTACCTGGCGTACTCAGTGGGAAATCCAGGCCAAACACTACTTTTCCATCAAAGCAGTAGAAAGCAAAGCCCTTGCTGGAGAAACCAGAATTCTGAAAGGACAACTACTATCAAAAAAACAAATGCCTATGTCATACTTTTGATGTAGCAACAGATTATAGTTCAGCCCAAACATTATGGAGACAAACCATCCCATTAACCACCTCCACCTGCGCTGCCACACTGTGCTCCAAATAATGAAGGTTTGGTATCTGCACTTCTTACATCCCAGAATAGGCCAAAGTTTATTAACTGAAGTGTGTGCTAATAAAGAAGGGAATCCTACTTGGTTCAGACTGTGTCAACTACAACTATAAAAATATGGGTTTGGGTCCTTGACGTCCAAGACCACAACTGTTTGCTAATGTTTTCTCTCTCATCTCAAATAGGAGTAATGGCCTCTGCTCATAGGAGACAATAAATGGCGAGCATTTGTTTGGCAAGGAAGAGTTCAAATACAGTATTTTGGTACCTGAAAGAAAGAGAGGACAAGCAGAACTGGGGAGGGGGATGGGGAGATGATAGTAGGACAGCCTGGCAGGAATGCACATATCTATGAAATAGTGAAGCAATCAAGCGTTGTATTTTTAGATACTTTCTTTTTCAAGTGCCAAAGATTCCGAATAAATCACAATGGCAAACTGAGAGTCTGAGATGGGATAGATTACAGCTGAATGCTGCACAGATCAAATATTCAGCTCCAACCCAAAGCAGAAGTCCTAAGTGCTTATCTGATACACTGTAAAAGCTTTCCATGACACACACCAGCTACTTCTTTGATGGCTACACTTACTGCTACGCACCATATCTGCCTCTATATATTCAAAAATGTTTAAAAACCCCTGAAAAGTGTAAGTTCCTCTAAGCCAAGTATACCTGAAGCTTGTCCAGATGTTCAGTTATTTATATATCAACTCTCTGAGCATAGGTAGTAATCCTGACAGACAGAATAATGAAGAAGAAAGCCGTATTTTCTGAAAATTGATATTTATGTGATGTAAAACTTATACTGATGGAAAGCCAAGGTATTTTCAGCATTCATATAAAATATGACTCTCTGTAACAAAATTTTGCATACAATTACTTCTTTACACTCATTGAACAGAGGAACTGGAGATGGAGGCAGAACTTAAATTTTATACAGAGGCTTATGCCACAGTCAGTTCTCTCAAGTGTCAATTGTTTCCTCCACCCTGCAGGAGTAGAATGTATATTTTACACTGAAAATATTTGCATCTCCTTGTACGTCAGTCACACATATACATCCTTTATTAGTTCATGAGTCCATTTAATTTATTCCTTCCCTCGTGTATTTGCAGATTTCACAGAAAAAGCGTTGCATTTGGAAGCAGCATTTCTAGCACAGCCTAGACAAGATGGTCCAGCACCCTGTCCATCTGAATCTTAAAAGTGTCCAATGAGGAAGAGTGTTTGGAGACAACAGAGCTTTAGTAAAAATAGTGACGCTGACTCTTGACTGTTCTTCGGATGGAGCTCCCAGACAAACCAGAGCTTTCACGCTGATATGAATATTGGTGCAAATCACTTGGAAAGTCACTGCCTGCTTGTCATCGTGTCAGATGAATCCCAACTGGGATATAAAGAAATTGGTCCAATACATACCACTAAACCACAATAGATTTTGTATCTCAGTGTGTGAGATACAAAATCTGTTTCCTCCTTTCCCTCTTCCCACTTCTTCTTTTTTTTTCCTGTAATTGTTTCCCAGTATATTTTTTATCATTCTTTTTCTTAGCATCCATTCTCCTAAATTCCTATTTTCAGCTTATTCAATATGTAATTTTTTGTCCTTTTAGCACTATTTCCTTCGTCTTCTAAGAATGCCCCAAGCAACAAGAGCAAGTCATTCAATAAAGGCAAAAGTGAGCACTAGTGCACAAGAATCTCTCAGAGGTATGGCAGAGAATATTTAACTCTAAGTAAACTTGAAGTTGGATATACAGTGCTTAATAATACTATTTAGTCCATTGTGGTCCTTCTGCCCACAATGTAGAAATTATAGCCTTTTTTCTAACATGAATAATTTGCAACTGCCTTGTCTAATAACTGAAAATCTTCAAAACTTGTCATAAATGACACCATGGCTTTCATAAATATTTCTAAATTTTGAATAAGCATGGTCATACTGATCAGCACAATGCCCATTATGAATGTATCACACCCTAAAGCAAAGCAACCAGTTGCTGTGATAATGTCTTATTCATATTAGTATTCCCAACAGCTTAAGTTTGTCCTAGATATTGAACCCACAGGACATTTTGTGATTAAACTTGTTCTTACCCACACAAACTTTTACTGATAATCTCCCTCTGCTCTCCTCATTTTGCTAAGGTGCTGCACGCCTTTACCCAGCAGCAGATGAGTTTTGGCTATCACTAGCACAAATGCAGCTTTCTGATAGATAAGACATTGATAATTTCATGAGGCAGAGGGATGAAACAGTTCATCCTTACAACGGCTCAGCATTCCACAGAGGACCCAGTCTCGTACTTCAACAACTCTCAGTGGTGCTTCAATTGACATTCATTTGAATGCCCTTGAATCAGGAGATGCCCTGCAAGGTGCAAGATTAAATGTAAGACAAAGATCAGCTTAAGGCAGTCACTACCTGTTAAATGGCACAAAATGTTGCCATTTTCATTAATAATTTTCATTATTCAAGCTGCTTGTGCATTATTTGGGCTTAATTTCACTTGGAAAAATGAAATTGAGGAAAAGTCGCACTTTTGCTGGTTTCATTTTCTGACTCCCGTGCACTAACATCAAATCCTGGTAACAACTCTACTGCGGGCATTACCATTTAAAAATGACTAACGTTTGAAGTTATGATTCTATTTGAAGAGAATTAATGAGAAAAAAAATCCACCTTCCTTGTTAAAAATGCAACAGACAGGTACATTCAGAAATGCTGATGGCACTGAAAATGATTTGAACGTTTAAGAGCCTGGAAGGAGACATCTAGAGATGAGAAAAGTGTAAAGGAAAATTTAGATGAAAAAGGGCAAAAACTGTGGGAAGATGAAAATAAATGGGTTCTCTCACATAAGAAGAAAGCCCAGAGGAGTGAAGCTAGACACTTGTTAGCTTCACATCACATCACATCACACTGGTGATGAGATATCAGTTGAGTAATGTGTGTCATTCTCCAAAAGAAAGGAGATATTTCCTTTTAGCTCTCATTTTTACCATTCCGTATTCTTTTTCTGGCCCAAAAACTTATTTTTGAGAAATGTTTTTCCCACTGTAAGTAATGTTTTAGTCAGATTTTGCTTGGTATTCTAAAAGAGTGAAAAAGTGTATCTTACTTCCTCTCACCATTATAAGCTTAGAGTGAATTAAAGCTGTCATTAATTTTTAAAAGCTACTACGCATGCATATCAAGAGAACCAAAACAGAAAACGCATGTAATATACAGCTCAACTGAAGGCAATTTCCATAAAAACATCTAGGTATTTCCTATTACTTGCATGACATGTATTCAGATCACATTTCCCCAATTTCTGTATAGACACTTCCCTGCAACTGTGAACTACACCTGTAAGAAAAAACATTAAACTTTAAACTCTCTTTATGCTTCAATACATACATTAATGATCCATAAACCAAATAATTCCTCAACAGCAGCTGTGCAAATCCACTGTGCCTAAATCATGACCTCAGTTTTGTTTAGCCTGAGCAGTCCTGCATGGTGGTTGCACAGGTAGCCAAGAGCCTGCTCGGCGTTTGTCACTGATGATGTATGTGTTATGGAAAAACAGTTTGACTTTCCAACCTCTAACAGACTAGATCTGGAAGGCTGACAGTGGTATGTGAAGGGAAAAGCCTAAATTATAACTTGGGGGGTTGGATCTGAAAAATAGTGAGAAGTATCACAAGACCACTTTAGTGGCCATGTCCCTTGCTGGATAATTATAACGACTACACAATTTTTCCCAAAACTTTAGCGAGCTGCAAAGATGGACTTAAAATTGAGCTGATAGCACAGTCAAATACCAAAGTTCCCTATCACCAACGCAAATGATCTGGTATCCTACATGAAAGGCTACACGTTCAAAAACATTAAAAAAGCTGGGACATTAAGAAAAGAGAAAAAACAGGTACAATGCATCAGGGAATACACGGCTGTGAACCTCTTCTAGCAAGCAGAAGATGCATTCTGAAGCATTAGAAATCAAGCAAATGGTGGGATTGCAGCGTCTTTCAAACAACTTGTTGGTAAAGCTACTATTCTACACTGGCATCACAGTTTATGAGAAATCTAGCTGCACAGCAAGAAACATCTTTTCTAAGAAAAGAAGTTTCCCCCGTTTTTGACTGCCTGTTTTGCAAAGTTTTTCATTAACTGTCCAACTATCCTCTGCTTATCCAGCTGGCTTGAGCTGAACACCTTTCTCGGCAACATCCTTTTATACACACTGCACCCAAGAAGCTTCATTTTTAAATAACTGGGAAAAGACTCTTAACACTCCAGGAGTCATAATCCCTGTGGAGGATAGCAAGGCGTGCTCTTTTCCTCCCTGAAATGCAAGTTATCCTGTAGCCATTCTCAGGTGAATGTGTAACTGCAATTTGAGGTACAGAGAAATAAAGGCACCAAACAGCCTCCGGTTTACCAGCAGAAGCTGGTCTCCATCAGAGTGCCACTTGGGCATCAGAGAGGTACAATGGAGACCAAAGCAGGGAGGTGTAAGGGGGCCTGACCAAAATTACCTCCTGGGAGTTGGTAACTAGAGAGGATGTGCCCTGGAGGTTCATTCCCAGCCGCAAGTCATTTCAGCAAAGGCAAAAGTACCAGTTAGGTCAGAGCAGGCATCTTAGGGCGGGATTCGCGAAGCCCCTAAACGCTTCTCAGCCCGAGATCCCAGGCATTCAGCGTTTGCTTACCGTCCCCACAGACACACACACACACACACACA